>JAIFHC010000442.1:0-50000 GCA_021229015.1 Solen grandis
CTGCGTTTGTGAAAACATGCACCGTCGTCTGATTGGCCTTTCTTTTCCAATGTTGCATGCACCAAGTCGTAGAACATCTTGGCATTGGATATGGTGGCAACCTTGTTTTTGACGGACCTGGTGGCTTTTGATTTTAATACACCTGCCTCCCCATCACACCTATTCTTACCATGCCTTGAACCATAAAAACATCTCTCTATGGTAATTCCGTAATCGTCAAGGCTACAGCTGACATCCATGAATGGCACCTTAGACTTGTACTGAGCTGCACATCCATCACTTATGACATATGCATGTTCGAAGTTGGCATTTCTTGTTACCTTTAGATGATGTATAATTTTCGTCATGAAACAATGAACAGCATGGCTGTCATGCAAAAGATCATCTGATATTATATCAATGCATTCGTCTACAATTTCATTGTCCCTGGGACATCTGTATAATGCTATACAAGGGTGGATTGTAACAGAGTCTTTTGCCCAGTGTGCCCCTTGTATTTCATTTTGTGAAAAACATGTATAGTTCTCTGCAAAATCTATGGTAAGGGATACTGTTTTATCGGGTAAGGATTTGTTCAAGATCCCAAACTGTACTTGCTGCCATTGTGCCTCAAAAAGATGACGCGATAGAAACTCTACTTCTGTGAGAAGTTCCGAAACTAAATCTGTCGGCGAACCAGACACTTCAATTTCTTGTCGCTTATTTATTTCTTTTCCTGTTTTAGGATTAACAGTTTTAACAATATCCCACTTATTCCATTTGACTACCTGGTCATTGGCATTGGTCAGCGGTTGCAGTTTTTGTCTCAGCACTTCAGTTCCACAGTTACGGCACTGTCTATCAATGCATGTCAATTTATGAAATGCCTCCTCTTCCTGTTTTTTACATAGACTTTCATTTACAGCAGTGAACTCATCATCAATTTTTAAGTCATTTCTGTTTAATGACTGTGCCAGTTTGTTTTTTTTAATTTTATTTTACATTTTCACAATATTCACATAGGCATTGATAGAGTTTTCTGTATTTCTGCGTAAGAACTTGTTTTGGGCGCAATTTGGAAAATTTGTCAAGTGACATCTTCTGTTGTGGGTTTACGTCATTCCACCGTGACCATGCAGTCCTCAGAGACATTTGCATAACATGTTTTTGTTCAAGATCTTTTTTAACTACTTTCTTGTCTGGTACTAAGATAGAATTTGTGTCACTCTGATAAAATTCATGAACTTCCTTCTCTATTTCTGTAGGTATTGCATCCTTCCTGCGTTTTTTCTGGGCCTCTCGTGTGTACCCTTCTTGGAAATATTTCCTCTTTATACCAGTGGCAGCACACAACATTTTTTTCAGTTTTAACTTGTCAGCAAGACTTTTGGAAAGATTACTTAGAAACTCTCTTCTGCGCTTTTTCTGCTTGTCTGACAATCCTTGGAGTGCATCATGTGCCTCTTTTACACAGTTTAGCATTTGGTTAAGATCTTTTTTGGCAGTGGGTGTTCCAATTCCCTCAGAATCAAGGGCTGCTTTTCTTTTTGGAGTTACATGTGTTGTAAGCCCTTTAATAATTTTTGCATATCTATCGGGCGTTCTGGGAAGATTTTTTGACACACGATATACAGCTTTCTTGATGGCTACTGGTGACATCAAAGTGTCGGATTTGGCAGATGTAGATGGTGGAATTTGTTCAATTCTTATTTCTTTCAGTGTTTGGTTACCCCTCTTAATCCTCTTTTGAGCAGCATCCTTTTCTCTAATCCTTCTTTTCTTTTGTGGATGCAAAGCAGCCCTATACTTCCTTTTGTATTCTGTTTGTTTTTTCCTTTTTTAAGTGTCTTTTTTTCTTCCCCTTTGGGGAAATGGTCAAGGATTTCATTTTTTGTCTTTCTCTATAAAGTCTCATTCTAAGTTTGGACTGTTCAGCATTCTTCTTTCTTTCTTCATCTGTCCATTTGTTTCTTGCATCTTTCATGTAAGCAGCATGATTCACTTTTCTGGAGTCTTCTGACTGGACGAGTGCTACTTTAAATTTCCCTTTAGCGGTCTTCATTTTAGTTTTTTTTCTGTAAATAACATGTCTAATTAAGTTTATCTCCTTAGTACCATACATATATTGTAAATATTCCCAAAATAAAACAATTATAAGCTCCTTTAACTTCTTTATACTATTAAGATAGAATCTATTACATAATAATGGAATTTATGTTAAAAAGAAAGTTAATGGGGCTTATAATTGTTTTGACATCAATATTTTTTAATGTTTTGAAATACCATACTGCAAAGTCTATCTTGGATTTAGAAATTTTCTTTTTTAAAAGAACAAAAACATATTATATGCCAACATCTCTCTGAGGACTGTATGGTCAAGGTGGAATAGTTTATAACTCCAACAAAATTAAAGTTGCTAAGGAGGAGACATAGGACCACCCCCACCCCCAAAAAAACAAAAACAACACCCACCCCGACGGACGAACTACACCCCAACCCACATCAAAGTAAAGATTATACTGTGATAACAATGTATCAAATAAAGCAAACATAGAATGTTTCTTGCATATATATATATGAACCCAAATTATCAGCTTATTCTCATTTTATCTGATTGTAATTTCACGTAACCAAAGACAGATATCAGTATCTGTCAAGTTACGTGAAACTGATTTTTTTTAATGTCATATTCAATAATACAGAAAAACATCGTAAACAGCAATATAAAACTTTTAAATCAGTTTTATTCAACTTCGTAACAAACGTAAAGATTATTAATTAGTTTAAGTCACTTGAAAACTAATAATTAAAATCACGTAACGAATGACAGACAAAAAAATCTGTCCTAGTTACGGAGTGTTTACTTCCGTTTCTGTACGATCTGCGCACAACCCTCGGGTTTTCCAAAAAATCTCATCAATATTCATAAGATTCTAGGTCACGAACTTATTTTCATACTCTACCGAAACACTGTTTCATTGTTTAAAACTTATTTAAACGTTATTTTTCAGTTTCAATCATCATTTTATATATTTTTATGAAATAAAAGTAAATTCACGTAACTTACCAAATTCACGTAACGACAGGACCGACAAATTTCATCTTCTGCCTATCGGCTGTTCCATCCATCAAAGAATTGCAAACTGCGTTCCATAAATAGATTACCAGGATGTAGCAGCGCACATGCGCAGTAACAGCAGAAAATGGAAAATTCCACTCGCCAAAAGGTGAAAGAGTAATAACTCCGTAACCGATTTAAGTAGGACAGACATGTCGGTCACTTTCAATTTCGAATAATATAAACGAAAAAAGACCCCGAAACAGGTTTATTTCACTTCTATAAAAAAAGATATTTAGTTAAGGTGGTTTATGATGAAATAAAGGTTATTTTCAATATTGCTTAATTTATATGAAACGTCGATTCCGTGGTACATGAATGACCGACGTTACGTGAAATAACGGGTCAATTTATATATCGTTTTTCTAATAATTTGACGAAGTTAATGTGATGAAAAAATAGTTATTTTTCGACAGACACAATGCCTTTTAATACTGGTCGTGATTTAATAGGCTGATATGTTCAATAGGGATGTTAAAAGTAAACTTTAAATTTGGTATGTCCGTTTGTCCTTCTTTTTGAAATAAAAAAATGACGTTTTGGGGTGGTATAGGTCAATTTAAAAAAAAACAAAACACAATTGCACATCAGTTTTATTTATATTATCTCTTTAACATATTGCCATGCCATTAGATTCAATTAGCATTTTCTGAGGTTTAAAGGGAAATTTATTTGTGGATTTTTTGTTGCTTTGTGCTAAAATGCTGAAGAGCAAATTCAGAGTCATGTGTAAAATGTTTGAGATATGCCAAAGTTAAGGTGCCACCTTCCAAGCCTTGTCCTTAGTTTGGACCCCACTCAAGATGCATAATAACTGATGAGAAAATAAATTTCATATTGGAGTAAGTATGTCAAATATCAAGCCTTTGTCCCATATAGTAAGCAAGTTATGCTCTGAATAAAAATGCATTATAAAATTAGATTAATGAAGATAATGAAAAACAAGAACGCTGGTGTATTAAGTAAGCGAGCTTTTTTTGTGTTTTTATTTATTCTTTTTTTTTTGTAGCATATTTTCATTACTTCAAGGGCAATAACTCAAGATAGTGTGCTTATACACATTGCGAGGTTCATATTTGTTAAAATTTGTAGAGTGGAATCTGTTGATTTAGTCATTATTCATCAATTCAATGGCCATAACTCCAGAGTGTCTGAGGCAATCTGAATGGTTGTCAAACCTGGCCGAGATATTGTTCCCAATATTCATTGTGACCGAGTTTGGTAAAGATCAATTCACATTTGTTTGAGTTTGATGACAACATCAGGGGAAAATGCCTACCCACCCAGCAGCCGCAGGTGACTATAATACACTAAAAAATTCACTGAATGCGCCTTCAGTGCTTCAATTATGCTTTGTCATTACTCCTGTTATTTATTTATTTATTTATAAAACACAGCAAATCTGATACTGGGTTTAAAATGAATAAAGGTAGATATTTGAATGTCATCTATCTGTGATTATAATTAGATCAATGAGCACATCAAATAATGACTTTTAGAGGGGGCTAATTTTTATTGATTTCATCAATGGTTTTCATCATGAATGATGAATGTTATTACCCCCATGAAAATCATACATTATGTAAGTTAACGTTTTCAATACCATGATTCCATAAAAATGTGGTCCTCAAAAAGGCATTTAATACAGAACCAACAAAACTAAATGCCATCGAAAATAAATGATTATACAGTTATAACATTAAAAATGATAATTTGCATAACTTACATTTGTCGCTGATTGTGTAAAGGTCTCTCCTTGCGAATTTCATTCTTCTGGATAGGGCAAGCTGTATTTTCAAGTTTATTCTGCAGGTTGGCACATTTGACACACTGAGCAAAACTATTTGTCTGAAATAATCAGATTTGGTCATATTATCTAATCAATAAATATTCATGCTTATTTTATTTTTTCAAATGATTAAGACATGAAATTAAACTAAAACTATCACTTGATAAAGTGAACAACATGGTGTCACCCCAACATCCCACCTTGTCTCTTTGTAATGTGAGTGTTTGATAAGAAGTGACAAGCAATAGTCCTAGATTCCTATATAGCTAGTCCCTTCTTGTGAGAACCAAGGGTATAATTCTCTCCCTGATTATAAACCCTTTAGCTAAAAGTGGTTTATTTTGGAAAATTTACCACCTCTTATTTTTTTTTCCCAAAACTAACTACCTATTTTCCAAATGACAGACAAATAAACAGACATAGCTGATTCCAGTATACCAGTACCACCCAACAACATTGTATTAATAAGAAATAATACAATCTGAAACCGAATATTGGTGAACTCGGAGCCTATTATTTAAATTAATGAGACTTTCAGGCAGGATTTTTATCCACTTACAAATAAAGGATATTATTAAGTGGGAGGGTTGGTTCTCTGATAGGAGAAAATGTAATTGTGATGGGAATCATTAAACATAAAGTAATTGAAGCATATGAATTTTAAAACCAATATAAGATGATAGTATATGGATACTTACTTTTTTTATTTTGAGTTGCGGAAAGTGCCTTGTCCAAATTCGGTAGAATGTTGACTTCTGAACTTTGTGCTCTACTTCAGCGCAGTAATGTTCATAGATGCCCTTCTTCAAAGTCCTATTTGGCAGCACTATCAATTCAGAGTTTGGCATTCTATCAGCACAGACAGATGCATATTCCTCTATCCAGGTGATGCACAGTGCAGTCCTGCAATCTGGTTGCCTTTCTCTGAACGATGAAGAAACAGCCCCTTTTTTTGCTAGTTCCTTGTGTTTTGAGATGCTGTTCTTTCCAACACCCAGAGTCAGTTGCAGTGTCTTCAAGCAAACACCCTGTCCATTTTCCAGAAACACATACGTCCATCTCCCACTTTTTTGCTGGTGTTCTAATTTTGCAATAAGCCAGTTACTTCTTCCTTCTCTGGATTTTGTCCAATACATCCTTCTCATTTTGTGTGCAAGTTGGAAAGTGACCTTGTCCATACAGTGCCTTCGACATCCACAGGACTTGGTTATAGCACTAATGATAGAATTCTTGCTGAGGGACTTACGCTGTGTTTTCAGACATGATCTATTACCTGCAATTAACAGATTGTAATTCAGATTATAGTCCAATGATCAATCAATGCAATATAATAAATAATTTACATGACAAAAAGAAAATACATACAGCAATTTACAATACAGTCAGCCCCATTCCCAATTGAAAATAGGTAATATTTTCCCAATAGGCCATTCACTCTGAAATAAGAGTTAGACATAAACCTATGTGTCCCGGAACACCCTAGTCGACATGCTGGTGTAAAATTCCACACAATGTGTAATGGGAAATAAACATACACTTGAGATTTTGTATCAGTCACTGATTGTTCAATTTAAATCAGTTAATTATAAAAAGTATTGCTATGCTAAACCCCTTGCAAAATGGTTTATTTTCAAATAGAAAAAAGAGGTTTGTTTTGTTTTTGTTATATCACTGAAAAAAAGATGACCCTTAACATTTTGTTACACATACTTAGTTTATGATTTATTTATTCCTTTTTGATAAATATTACCAATTAATTAGTTATATGTCATTTTACCTGCTCCTTTTCCAAATTAGGAAAAGTAAATACACTTTAAATGCAAATAATATTCCTCAAATCTGAATATTTTGGCTGCAGTTGCAATGAAGTTCAGAGTCATCACAGAACAGATTGGTTTGTAAAATATCACACTCAAAGTATCCATGTTATCACCGGGTGCCCTCCGAGATTTGTAACTGGAGGTACAATAGCAATTTTTCTTAACTTTGTGTTCTTTCAACTAGAGAGTCCCTACAATTTTGGAGGTATCTGGCCAATTTTGGGTATTAAAACCTTATGCAAAGGATAAATGGGCATGCTGAATTACAATTATCAAGTATAAATTTTGCTATCATATTAATAACAGCTATGGCTCTAAATGACGTCCATGCATAGTATTGTTGAGAAGAGTATCAAACATACACTATTTTAAGAATACATGTTGGTTTACATAAATCAGTGATCGTCTGTTTGCTGTGTATTATAACAAATGGTTTAAAAAATCATAAAAAGAAGCATTAGTGAAAAATGGTAGAAAATCGATACCTCCTTATTAAATGAATATTTTTCCCAAACATTTTCAAAAACGGTTAAAAAACACTGATCCATCTATTTTGTTTATACTCGATAATTTTTCTGAAAATTACGTCACGTATGATATTATATGTGTAAATAGCCCGAGAATACCAATATGACGAGAACTGAATACTTGAGGATACTGTGGCCAAAATTGCTATTCAATTCCAATTGCTACCCTGTCTGAACTTAAATTTATGGAAAATGTCCTAACTTATTGAAAGAAAAGTATACTGTTAAATAATTGCTTAGTTTTAATGCAAATAATGACACAAACTTACTTTCATTGGAACCTTTTGTAGTTACCGTGAAAACTGTAAAAGTTTATTCCGCGGATTTTGAAGCAACAAGGACAACACATGTCAAAAACTATCAAAGATCTACCCCTTTAAAAATAATTGTTACTTTTAAAAATTCATTTAAATGAAACACTTCAGTTAACCTAGATTCTGTTGTTTTTTTTTTTGTGTGTGTGTGTGTTTTTTTCTCCGGGGATGATTAATTAATTGACATCATGCACCCCCCCCCCCCCCACGGGGGGGGGGGGCGTGATGGGGGTGGTAATTTGTCGTTCACACCACTAGCATGCTTCTGCTAATCACCTCATTAGCCAACAGTTGGGATAGTACCCCTATGCCAGGTGTTATCTCTTTTGTATACACAGGCTTATAAAGTACTAGTTCAGAAGGGACAGCATCCTGCCATGACAGGGTCTTGTTACGTAATTAACGTTTGTCTCAATTAGAGGTCGGGGTAAGAAAAAGATAAAAAGGTACAAAATTTAAATATCAAGCTAATGTTAATGTAAAAAAAGTTCACCGACATGTCTTGATATATTGTGATTTCCTCTTTTTATTGCAACTAAAAATTGATACAGAATAATTAATACTCAAAATTCGCCTTGTGTTAAAGTGTTTATTTAATCGTTTGTCTACTTATGGGTTTGATTTTGACTTTCTTTACCTAAATGAGATATGAACATTGTTTTTTTCTATCTGATATGAAAGACAAATTTAAAATAGTAAAACTTGGTCAATTTATCGATCACTTATCTACTGAAGACGCTTAAGTTACACCTGTCTTAAACTCTTATTTGTTTTTGTTTTTTTTCTGATTAAAAAGTATTTTATTATCTCAATTTTATCCACATTCATTGTTTTATCTACATACAGTACCTCATGTCACATGAAATAATGTTATAAGCTGACTTTAATAAAACTTGAAACCGGAGATTGCTGCTTGAATGCCAGCAGAAATACTTATAAAAATAAATTTGCAATAATTCATGTATTTTTTCCCGTTATTTTCAGAGATAAGGGGGGGGGGTCAAATGATTAGCACATTAAATACAATATCTACATACATCTTGGCGTAAATCACATTAATTGAAATTTTAAAAGAAACGATAAAAAAAGTAATTTAGAAGAGTTTTTTTTATAACAAATGAAACTCTTATGAAATTATTAAATAAATCTGGATGAATATACATATACATTTCGAGTAAAGGGAATTTTGGCAATAATCGGCGATATATAAATGGCTCTACGTGTGCTTTCTCATTAGGAGTTCATCTTCATTTTTCTTGATTAGATTAACACTTGATAACATATCGATTGCGAAGTGTTCACAATTGTGACTTTGCCATGTCTGTCTTTAATTTACTGCTTTGCTTTATTCAGATGCAGTGATATTGTAATCTATATCTTATGAGAGAAAATATGTGTCGAAGGAAAAAAGAGAATTTTCAAATAAAAGGGCCGTGTGATTTTAGTGAGTCTAGTAAAAAAAAAACCAAAATAAAACGTTCAATTTTCTCTCTAATTCATAGCCAACATGAACTTATTAAAAGTCTAATATTGCATTGTGTAAAAGTATTTTTGTCAGGGTTGGCATGATTTGACCCCTACCACTGTTTTTTAATAGCGGTATTTATCGGCCCGGCCAATACCAGTAAAGTCGCCAGTACTGGTCCACTGAAATGTTCATTTGAATCCTCTTTACATAATGAATACCTATATATTCTAAATAACAACATTTGGAATTTGTCAAAGCACAGTGCTTTGACATGTTGATATGTATAAGGAAGGTAGAAGAACGACATCAAGCAAAGGGCCGTTCTGTCTAATGCACATAGCGGTCAATACTAGTTTGTAAATGAAAATAATAAGTGGAAACAGACCACTGAGATATCACTCAAGAATGGATGACAGCAGTTTCACATATTTTCTCCTCGAAAAGAAAATCTGTTGGTTTAATACTGCTATATACAGAGTTCTTACACTAAGCATGTGTGTTTAACCTTGGTGCCTTAGAACTCACTCACCATTTATACAAAATTTTAGTTTGCTTTTGTCTGAGATGATGCCATATAATCCCCATATGGAATATCGAGGCTTAATTTTCACACATGAAGAAGTTACTGCCAAATCATAATGATTAAAAGCTGTATTCAGTCGAAATGATAATGATCATTCACAAAATTATAATAATGAAAGTGGTCATAAACAGAAGTGAAAACAATTTGCAATCCACACAGGTGCCAATTAACGCCAATTATCAATTTGACACCTCCCTCTCACCATCAGCTCCACCTGTTTATTTAGAATTTGCGTGTGTCTGTGGTGCTTAGTGCTTATTTTATATTGTTATCGAAGTATAATTTTATTTATTCATTTCAGTTTCATCTACAATCATACATATATACAAATAATAAACTTAAATACATTTCAGAATGTTGCCATTCTAAAATTAGAATTATAAAAGACTTATCACATTACAAAACATACACACTGAAATCCTATCCACAAGGAGTAAAAAGAATATAAAGAAAGTAAAACAGTTGCAATGGCCATGCCGCGCCCTGAACTACTCAGTCCCCAAAGAAGATACCCAGTGTCAGTGATACACATAAAAGTCAGTATTTTTTTCTGGTGTTTCTCACGGTCATATGTTGATAAATATCATAAGTGGGTGCAATTGCAAAGCCAATAAAAATGTTAAAAAGAGCAAGAAATCGTTAGAGAGCTGATATAAAAAAAAAATTCTATTATTTAAAGTTTGTTAGATTTTGAATTATTTCTTAACCCTTTCCCTCATATAGACTCATTTTGACGCACTCAATAGGTACAACATAAATTCTGATCTGCAGAAAACCACATTTAAACCTTACCAAATTTAAATACAAAATGCTCATTTCCAGACCACTGAGGAGCAGCGAACAGCATAAAACCTGATCAGCCTGCGAGTTACTCGCAGGCTTTATCTGGTTTTATGCTGTTCGCATAGGTCTTTTCATGGTTTCCTCTATGAGGGAAAGGGTTAACTGTATTTGCAAAGTAGAAACATCAAACTATACTATTAAAATGATGAGCAAAGAAATTTAAAAAAAAAATCTTAAATAGTGGGTGAGTCACAGTTTAAATTCACACACGCATACCAGTAATCAAATTTTCAGCACTTAAGAGACTTAAGTAAAGAGCATTCTCAACTATGAACAACTGTACTTCAAACAATTTTAGCGAAAGCATATTATTTACGCCCTAATATACGTTAGGAATAAATATATGGATGCAATGCATTTAGTAGGTAAAATGACTTACCAACGGAGACTGCAGCTGACCTTGGGACGTATGGTACACCTTGAACATGACTATATTGTTCCAGATCCGTTAACTCATCAATTGATTCCAAATTGTCACTAGGTAACACACTTTTGTCACTACTATGCATACTGACTGTTATATTACTTGAACAGGACAGGCTTTCCAATTCTGTAAACTGATCACTTAAATCGTTTAATATCGAGGGGGCAATAGAAGACACATTGTCCGAACCTAGGGGGGAATTTTCGGAAATATCAGAAATGTCCAAACTCATTGGAGTAGTGTTATTTTCACCTATGAATGAAGCCCCTAACGGATCTTCCACAAACGATATATCCGAATCAAGAAGTGAGTCACATTCTCTTGTAAAACGATGCTTCTTTGGAGTACTTGACATGAAGTTGCACCCATCAAACGACGATGATGCATCGGATGCCATGACCACTGCTGCGGGGGACTTCTAAAACAAGTAGAAAAAAAACATATTTAAACCATTCGTACATTTCTAATAAAGCAATATAAATTAGGAAGATGCACACGGCAATACGCCAACTAAGACAAATCATTTATAATTGATATTCCTGATAAGAATATAGTTTTGAAATAAATAAACATCCCATCTATAAATAATATCAACTAATTTGATACTTACTCTGCTATGACTTGTCAATCCATTGTCAACGATGATCAACGTAGAAAACAGGAATATGGAAAAAATCATCGCATGGAAGATATCGTATTCACTTAAAAATGTTACATTTTTATTGTTCAAAATACCATGAGTGTGTAAAACATCACTTATCTGACGTTATTTTCGGTCAAGCGCGACGGTGACACAACAGGGTGTAGGACAAAAGCCCACTAGGACATAAGCCCACTAGGACAAAAGCCCATAGGACATAAGCCCACTAGGACATAACCCCACTAGGACATAAGCCCATTAGGACATAAGCCCACTTTTAATAATAATTCAGTATATAATTAAACATTTAAAGTTTTTAGAGATATTAATCATCTCTCTCTCTCTCTCTCTCTCTCTCTCTCTCTCAAAAGATATAAAAGGCACAAAATAAAATGTTTAAATAAGATTTTAAAAAAATTTCCTTTTTTGGAACCTGTTAATATAACCAAATAATTCAGCTACTATAACAGAAAAATTTCATTAATTAATCCAGCATATACAATGGTTGTTAGAGTTCATTTACATTTTAAGAGCACTTGTACTTAATCTTATCATACAAGTCATAATGAACAGAACATTACAATAATAAATATACATTGCAAAATTTAAATTTTTAAGTAAGAGTTCATTTACATTTCTGTCAGGATCTGCAATCACAATCAATCAATTAACATTTGAACCTAATGCAGTGACCAACACTGTGCAAAAACTCTTGAAGATTCTTCCTGCCTTCAACATAGTCTAAGCACAGGTTGCGAAGACGTTCCTGCAAATTCTTTGTCACAGTTTTCACTCTCTTCTTTGGTGGCTGACCTTGGGTATTCAGTCTTGATAAATGAATATTTTATTGAACTATTGATATTTTAGCTTCACACGAATAAATTTTGGAACTTTTCTAAGATGTAAAGCTCACAAACACACACAAAAAAAATTTCTGTTGCAGATATATTACACATATTCTCACGAGATAGGACCAAGTTTAAAATTTGAGTGTCGCTTAATCATAATTTTATAAATATGTAATGATATTGATGGGTTTTGTTATTTTATCAATATACATGGTGTCTCCTTTAAAAATCATGCTAAAATGTTAGCTTCGAATTTATCAAAGATGAAATAAAAAATGGCAGTCTAATGTATATTTTCATGATATAACACAATAATACCGCAACATAGTTTCAGAAAATGATCTTCTTTTTTACTTTACATGACCGATGATGTATTGAAGTTTGCCTTTTTGAAGTTTTAAAAAAGTGATTCAAACTATGGTAACAAATGTCTAAAAAATATGGTTGTTTTTTCAACTTTTATTATGAAATATTAGTTTTGTCCAGGTTTAATTTTTTACATTTGGTCAGAATAAGTTGGGCTTATCTCGTGAGAATAGGTGATTAGTGGAAAAGGATGAAGACAATTATGATAACTTACCTCTAAATCAGTGACCGCTGCTCCAGAGCATGTGTATGCACGTCTCTGTGAGCATTCCCATCGCATTGTAGTTGCACCAACATACTTCTTCGTATACATAAATCCCTCAAAACAGAGCTTTACACCACCTTTCCTATTCTTAATAATCTCCATTACTTCAAGTTACAAAATTGAATAAAGAGGTCATAATTTTGGTAGAATATATATAAAACACTTGATACATGAGTAATACAAACTGAACAAAGTTTGCCTCAGTTTGGCTGCATACATACTTTGATGCTGCAACCTTCTTAAATGATCAATTGTAAAACAAATATGCAATAATTACAAATAATTACTACATCATTATCGAAATTGCACAACAAAATAAAACAAACAAGGCAAAGACAACAAGATACAAAAAAAAAAAAAAAGTGGGCTTTTGTCCCCCTTGTCAAAAATAGGTGTGGGGTTTTGTCCTATGGGCTTTTGTCCTATGGGCTTATGTCCTAGTGGGCTTTTGTCCTAGTGGGCTTTTGTCCGTACCCCGACACAACATACCCCCCCCCCCCCCCCCGATCCCCGTCACCACACCCACAGTCCCGAATTTGATTGGTGACCGGTTTGACGTAATTTGATTGGTCAGAAGGCATGCCATAGACCTATACAACTTGAGGCATAAATAGATATATATGGACAATACGACATGAGCTATTTTCAAATCAATCAGTTAACAATGTCTTGGTATTTTGTTGAAGAAGATTCGGTTGTAAATGTCGTAGAAGTGTCATCTATGACGAAATCAGCATCTGTGACGAAGGTTAAAGCTTCAGGTCGCCATGGGCACATAATGGTAAATATTCTTTTTCATTATTATAAAACTATATTTTACAGGTAAAATATCTTAGAAATTTGATCCCTTCACAGCACACATACGAACTAATATTAAAACTACGTAATTCAGTGTTAAAACAATAATGTTGCAATCCTTTAATATTATTTTGAGTTGATATTGAACCAGCTCGAATTTGGTGAAATGCTTGTTTTATTTACAGATTATATAGATTATATGAATCTTATTTATATAGAAATAGCAGAGGTCATTCACATTGTTCTGTATCTCTTTTCTTCACAGGTGTCCTTCATTGATGGAGACAAGATGGAACTGGAAGTAAGAAGTTTCAAACTGAAGAACGACTTCAGCCAGAAATTCAAGCACCATTTAGCATCAAGGACTGCGTTCGTTCGAAAATTCATGGAGATTGGTATGTTATTTTTTTGTTGTTTTTTTTGTCATCAATTTCTCCTCTGTAATATATGGTGGCATATTCTTGCCACCACTTGACCACTAAGTTTTCATGAAAGTTTATCTGATAACGTGAAAATATATGCAGTTTTCAAGATGCATGTAACTGGAATTTTGGCGGATTAGTGCTTTAAATAGCCACCACCTACCTGTTTTTTTTTTTTGGTTTTTTTTTGGTTTTTTTTTTTTTTAGTTTCAAGATAATAGTTTCATGAAATCCTGCTGTTATTATTTCCTAAAAAAATATATTCAGTTATTGTCAAGCAAATAGAACTTGTTATCCACTTAGTTATCTTAACAGAGCTAAACTGTCTGTTAGTGTCCGCTACTGCCAAGCACATATTCTCTTAGGTTAACTGGACATCGTCCAGATTTTTTTTCCAGCTTATTATGGGAAAAATGCTAGTTATCCACATAATTTGACTGACTGACTTGAAATAAAAAAAAAGGCGAGATATCCAGATAACTTAATTGAATATATAACTGGTAATAGTGGGCACCAGCGGGCAGTTTTGTCCTGTTATGATAACACGAAAGTTTTCTACTTGCCAGATACTAACTGAATATGTCAGAAAAAATTTCGACAACTCTTAGTGGATAAGTGGCTGGCAGAAATATGCCACCATACGTTAGATCTATTTGTTATCGTGATTTTATTCAATGTACTAGATAAATATCATGAAAAACGCAGAAAGTTTTATTTAGATTTCTTGAAACCTAAAAGTTATGGTGGCGAGAAAAGACAACAACTTGCAAAGTCTTCTAATAAAATAATTCTTTTCTTGAAAATCAAATTTTTCGTTGTATCAGTGGTTAAGTGGTGGCGACAATATGCCACCATAGTAATAATACCTTTACAGACAAATGAGCTGTATCACAAACGCATTCATTTTTCAAATGCAAAATACCGTTCAATTGTTTAAAAATGTAATAATAAAGAACAGTTCTGTATTATATACATGCCACGAAAGAAAAACGTTACTCATCATGCACACCACACATCTATATAAGGTAGGATAATGGTGTCTGTCACCTTTCCATCTTTTATATATATTGAAGCAGTGATATATATTTATGTAACAAAATAGGAACATAAGCATGGAAAAATATAGGAATAAGTATCTAAATTCTAGACATAACTGCTAAGCCGGACTTTAATGAAGAATAAGAATAAAAACTTAATTAAGATAGTTATTGTCCTCTCTCCTCTCATATTTACTTCCACAAATGAAGAAGGCAATAATAATTAAAAAAATGTAATTCAATTCATGAATAATCAATGAGACATAGTATAGTTTTGCAAAATGAATAATGACACACGAAGTCATGTATGACTCAAAATTCATGTAGTAATTCCCTAATATAACACTAATAAATAGTTTTTGGAAGTGACACGCTTTACACATAACATTAAGTGATCTGGCTGTCTTCAGAAAATGCGCTTTTGAATCAGCATATATACAAGTTAATTCATTTACACTAAACTCCCTTTCAATCAGCAACAAAGTACCCATGAATGAACATGACAGTTTCAAAAACAACATTTCCGCTGTTGCAATTTTATCAAAACTTCTGCTAAAGTGAACGAGTTGCACTGTACATTCTGTTTGTCTCATTTAACAAAAATAAATTGAAAAATAATGAATAAACATTAAAAAAAATGACTACTATTTTAAAATCTAGCCTGGAACTATATTTTTTAACACTTTCACTTTTCTTTGTGTGACTTCAGTGCACATGTAAGATGAAATAAATTCACAGTTGATCTTCTGAATGGCATTTATGTGCGTATAGATGTGCACGTCACAATGACTTTGAACTATTCGGATATGTGCAGATGTTTTTAAGCCTAATTTTTCATTTTCAAAAATTAGACTTATTCAAGAGAAATATCATTGGAAAAAGGATAAAAATTAGTTTATTTTACCAAAGCATGTGTACAACTTTTAATCCCTGAAATTGTATGTTCTGAGCACATATTTCCTCATCTTCCTCAGAGTTAACACTTTTTTCCTCCATTCTTATCTTAAAAATTAAAAAGGGAGGTCGGCATATTTAAAAACACTTTCCCAAATTCAAACTGAACAAAGTTTGCCTCAGTTTGGCTGCATACATACTTTGATGCTGCAACCTTCTTAAATGATCAATTGTAAAACAAATATGCAATAATTACAAATAATTACTACATCATTATCGAAATTGCACAACAAAATAAAACAAACAAGGCAAAGACAACAAGATTAAAGAATAGAGGTGTGATATATGAAGACTTTAAAGAGATTAGGTGTGAACTCCTTAATAATTGTATTTAATTGTGTTAAGAAGTTCTTTATATTAATATTCTTATATCCCTTTTTTTCTTCCCATAATTAAGTTTACAAAAAAAAAAAAAAAGTGGGCTTTTGTCCCCCTTGTCAAAAATAGGTGTGGGGTTTTGTCCTATGGGCTTTTGTCCTATGGGCTTATGTCCTAGTGGGCTTTTGTCCTAGTGGGCTTTTGTCCGTACCCCATATTTAACAAATATGAACAATGTGAAAATATAATAATAAGTATAGTCTCCAAATGTCTGAAATACTGTCAGCGGGACGTTAATTGGGGGAGAGAGAAAAGAATAAAGACTTGCATAATAGATAGTTTTGATCCTTTCCTTATATGGGATAAAGTCACAAAAATAAGATAACGGTAATAAAATATTTAATGAAAATGTAATTCAATTCATGCAATAATCAGATTGAAATAGGATATTTTGTTCCCATTTACTTATGTCAATAATTACACACGAAGTCATTGTTATGACTCAGAAAATTCCATGCGTAGTAGCATTTCCCTCTAAATAAGAAGAAATAATATAGTTTTTGGAAGTGTCACGCATTTACACATAATTATTTGGTGATCTTGGTGTCGGTCTCAGAAATGCCGCTTTTGAGCGATCAGCCTGTATATATCACACAGTCTACTTATCTTACACTAAACTTCCCCTTTCAAGTCAGCAATCAAAAGTACCGCCACTGGGTGTATAACATGCGCAGGTGTTCGGCCAAACACAGGCATTTCCGCTGTTGTCCATCTTATCAGAAAACCCGCAAGCGACGAGTTAGCACTGTCATTCTGTTTGTCTCGTTTAACAAAAAAAAAAAAAAAAATAAATAAATAAAATAAAAAAAAATGACTATATTTATTAAATCACCTGGAACTATATTTTTTTTAACCACTGATCACATTTGTCTTTTGTTGTCTTCAGTGCACATGTATGATGAAAATAAATGTCACAGTTATGTTATATGGCTATTTTTTGTTGGTATGATGTTCACGTCACATTTGTACTTGTATAAATGATTCGGATATTTACATGTTTTTAAGCCTATGTTCATTTCAAAAAATAGAACTATTAAAGAAAACATCATTGGTTTAAAAAAAGGCAAAAAATCAGTTTATTTTACAAAGAATGTGACAACATTTTAATCCTAATATGTATGTTCTGAGCATTCATGATTTCCTCAGTCTTTTCAGGGGGGAACATTGTTTCCGCTTTTATCTTAAAAAATAAAAAGGTCGGTAGGTCGGCATTTTTAAAAAACCCTTTTCCCCAAATTCTCGAAAGTGACAAAAAAATAAAAATAAAAAAAAATAAAACACACACAGTAATTTCCAACCATGATAACTCACGTGCTAGGAAAAAAAGGTTTACGGTCAGGTTCGGTCGGGTTATTGGAAACATATTTTGGAATAAACTTACTTTTTCCCAAATATAGTTTACAAAGAATAGCAAAAGTACAGCATATAATTGTAATTAGGAACTGTAATATATTCATTCACATGAATCGATGTTATCAAAATATTGATACATGCAGATTTAAGCGGAAGCTACCAAAAGCTTGTTTCACAATGTTGTCGTTACAGTGGCGTGCTATATATAACAAGTGAGGGAAACTACTCATTAATAGACAAATGAACTTTTTCTAAGCGTAAAAGTAGAAAAAAAAAGTAGGAGAAAAAAAATTAAATATAATGAATGGCATCAGTGCAATCTAAATCGAAGCCAACCGATTGGTGTAAAGAAAATAAAGATTAATAACAAATATGGTTCTAAAGTTTCATACTATTGATTGTTGAGAATCAAACCAAAACTTGCTAGCTAAGACCTATCAGTAGCAGAAAAATTCAGATTCAGGTTAAGGGGGTGTGTGTGTGGTGGGTGATCTGTGAAATAATGCATTCTTTTTTAAGAATGCGTGTTTACATCTATGTATGATCGGGGAATATGAGAGGGTTGCGCGCACCGGGTGCCCCCCCGGCATTTCATTTCTCTATTAAATGAATGTTTTTAAGTTTTCCCCTTACATTAACCAAAAAAAAAAAAAATCAATAGGGGTAACTTGACCCGAGAATAGGAACATAGGGAGAACTGGATACTTTTACAGGATCTAGTGATTGGATAATTATTTTTTTTTGTAAATTGGGTTACTATCGATCACCCTGTCGCGTATGGCAGCCCACTTCAATAATATAGTCCCAGAAGTATTTTCTCTTTCTGTACGAGTTCCCTTGTAAAATCTCCTTAGAATACTAAACTCCCTGTCAGTCGAATACATACCTCACCACACTGGTATTATTTACAGGAAAAGCACATACTGTGGATATTTCAAATATAAAGGCGGAGAAAATCTTGCATTTAATCCGATACGATACGATACGATAATCCAATTAAAATGCGTTCCCATGCTTACTCATTATGTAAAACATGCGGAATTCTTTGTTGGTATCGCAGATTAACTTTTTCCAAGCTCTCTTCCGAGTGCACTGTACAACTTGCTTGATCATCACAATGGCGGCTCAAAATGCGAAATGTTCATGACATTACATTTTGTAGCATGATTTAAACAGGTGTATTGCATGATAGATGCCATTACTTTTGAGTTTCAATATCTCTATACGCAAACGAACCATTGAAATCAAGATGCCTCTGATTGACACTGCGGGTGTTCTTTGGATGCCTGTAAGTATCATTGGTAATTATTTTGACTGACACTGGTTGGAAAGATACGTGACTGCGAGATCTAATAATATTAATTAATATTAATGTTTGAAATAAATGTAAGAAACTCACAATGGCACTAGGTCTGCATTTGTGTACCCGTAATTTGTGATCGTTTTACGATATCCTCTACGCAGTACCAAAAAATAGCATGTCCCGCTGAGCCGCTCATAGATGGGATTTCACTATGCAGTATGTTTAGGTTTGTTTCTTTTGTGTCCAACATAGATCGATCATGTGTCGATTGCGTTAGTGAACTTAATATGATAATGAGTCTGTTGGACATAGAGGTACAAAATCTGTAACAGTTTCAATGAAGTTATGTGTTCTTTCTATAACAGTCAGCACAGATTGTTATGCACAATATAAGATGATCCAAATGATAACAAAAGACATAATCACAAAGTGTCCCAAGATTGACTGTGGGTACAATTGCTGTTGTTTTTTATGAACAATTTCTTAACATGTAGAGAGGCCGTACAATTTTTGTAGGTATATGGTCAATTTTGGGGTAAAAAAAACCTTTACATAGAGGGCAGGTAAACGGGCATGCTGTATAATAATTGAATAATAATTGAAAAGAAGTGAGAATGCCACAAAATCTATAATTCTTTATTAAAGGATTGTGTTAATCAGATTTTTTTTAAAATTAACAAAAAATAAATAAATTTGAAAACAATGATCAGTCAATTTTGGGAAATGACAGTAGTGTCCATGTCTAACTACATCTTGACCGAGGTGAAATATCTCGTTTATGTACCTACAACAAGAAAACAACTATGGTGAGAAGATGTGAAATCATCTTCATGAAACTATGTACACATATACATCATGATAAAAACTTTTTAATATTTATTCAAATTTATAGCTGTGACCTATATTTCATGGTTGAAAATTGGTTGTTATGAATATGAAGTTAAGCTTTTTTTTCTATGAAGATGACTTCACATCTTCCTGAAACTTGACATACATGTACACCATGATATAGATTATTAACCGGTAGTATTTATTTAATTCTATGACTGTGACTTGATAAAATTTGTATTCTGCTCTAGGTTTACCCCTATGTTTAAGCTTCTTTTTCTATGAAGCTATTTAAATTCACATCAGCATGAAACACTATACAAATGTACATCATTAAATAATCTTTTAAAAATATGAGAAAATAATGGTTCTGACCATATCCTGGCGGGGCATAAGTGTCTCAGAGACATTTTCATATTTTTATATGTTAAAACTCTGACAAACAGTTACCTGATTTACCACTTAACCCTTTCCCTCATGTAGACTCATTCTGACACATCTACCCATTCTCTCATGTAGACTCATTCTGACGTATCTACCCATTCTCTCATGTAGACTCAGTCTGACGCATCTACCCATTCTCTCATGTAGACTCAGTCTGACGCATATACCTGTCGCCTCATGCAGACGCATTTTAACTCAATTACCCCTTCCGTCATATAGACGCATTTGATTTTTAAGTGCATAAATATCTATATAATGTTTACCATGTTTTTACCAAATAAGTTTGTTGAAAACTTTAATCATATTGCAAACTATATGGATGAAAAAGTTAGTGTTTATTCTTAAAATAAGCAAGAAATTTACAATAATTTAACCATACTATCGTCTTCGTAGGTCGCAAATTAGGAGAATTCAATTCACAGAGGAAGATCGATTATAATTTGAATTATGCGCGTATATTAACTTATTCTTTAAAATAAATACGTTTGATTTGAGTTAAACATAATTTCAATTAAATAAATAAGATTTACAATGAAAAAGAGGCTTATTAAAAGAAGAGTTTCTCAATTTGGGGAGATCGACATAAAAGTTAAGTTTTGTTGTTTACAGCGTCTCTCGAGTAAAAATTTACCCTTTAAATCTATTCTGTTCGTGCTATTTTTAAAACAATTACTAATGTCTATAAAAAGATCATAAGTCACGTGCGTAAGTCATGATTGTACAGAGGTTTAACTAAGCGTCCCCAGTGCCGGAAATTGTTGATTAGTTTAAAAAAATGACAGGGTAATAAAATTGTCGGCTTCATTTGTTAGAAAAGTCGGCTTTATTTGAAAGCGATGATGAGAAACCAATCAGGAAATCAAGAAATCGAACACAGCAGGAGATCAATCAATTATGGGTAAAACTAAGTAAATTCGATCTGAAATTATTTTGAATTAGTTCGTCGTCTTATTGCTGGGTTGATATAGAGGGAATCTTCTTTATATCGTCGGAGGTCCTAACTGCGCCCCTGTCCTAATTCAGCCACCTTCTCTTTTTTTTTATCGTAGTCTCGGTAGATTTTATCACACGCGTTAGCGACTGTGAGATTTTTTTTTACTATGTTTTTGTAAATAAACTCAGATGATTTTTGTACGAAATTTTGATTCAAACTGATAAATATTGTAAATTATATCTCGCAGCACTCTATTTATGTGTTTTTTCTTAAGACAAAATGATTTCCACGCAGAATGGCCCTTTTACACTCCATTTTTTAAATTAAAAGTATCTCGGAAATTCCATCTGCTGTGTTTACATATTTATAAATGGAAGTCGTATGTGTACAATTCGCAACTGCCATGACGTCAACTAGGGTTCGGAGTTAGGAACACACAAAATGATGGCATAATATTTGACTCGTAATGTATTCAATGTTATTTCCGAGTGAATAATTGTTTATAAAAGAATTATTTTGGTGGGTATCAATGTGAATTTGATAGAATTAATTGGTACGTGAACAGTTTTTATTTTACGTATTTTATTTATGTTGCATTTCCTAATTTAATCTTAGAGGAGCGCAGTTTGGGCACTCGAGGATAATAAAATGTGCTGATATAAAAAGTTCTGAATTTGAACTTATCTTTAGGCACTTTGGCAAAACATATTACCACGGATTTTTATCCTTGCTAGCGCATTTTAGCTATCCAAATTCAAAACGGGGAAATTCCCTTTTTTTTTTTTTTTTTTTTTTTTCGTATGTCTTTCTTTTTTCTTTTCTTCTCTGGCAACCAGATGTAGAGATAGAAGGGTGTACATAGTCCTGCATAAGTCCGTACTCAAACTCTGACTCTATACTATCCTCTAACTTTAATATAAACCTACCCTAAAAATAGCACTCCTTTGCTGTTTGAGGTCCCACTGGCCAGACAAAATAAAGTATTAAAACCGAACCCCACCCAATATGAGCCCTGTTGGACAAAATGGTCCAATGGGGACAACATATAAATGTTCACCCGGATATCTCTGTTCTCAAATATTTGGCTTCCTTCAAAGGACTTAATCTTTGCTAGCTTAAAAAGCTATCAAAATTAAAAACTAGAATATATTCAAGACGTTTTCTCATGTATTTGGCTATTTTTGGCAGTGAGGGATATATTTATTAATATAAAATTACTTTCAAATATTAATTCAATTGAAATTCAAAAATAAAACACCTCACAGAGTGCATAGCCGCCTTTGGCTATATGGCTGTGGGTCTTTAAATGGTTAACAGAAAAAAGAAATTAGTTCGTATGAGCACACCGATGACAAGTCACTACATAATAAGTATTTGGTCATCTCCTAATAAACAATATATAACTCCTAAGTCAAACAATTTCAAACATATATCTCCTTTCCCAAGAGACAAAAAAAACAAAAACAAGAGATATCGGTCTCGCTGTAACCTATTATTTAATTCAATGATTTCTTAATTCAATAATTTTATATATTGTACTTGTTTTATTTACTTCTTGGGGGTCTTTTTTTGTGTTACGCAGATGTCATTAAAAATATATTTATTTAGGTATAATCTAATATAATGATTCTGTGTCTCAGTTCATCAATATGAAAAATATATCAATAGATGGATCTTTTTTTTCTCTACAAACATTTTATTTACACCAAAGATCTATTATGAAGGTAAAACTGTGTTTTATAGGCTTAAACTATACAGGTAGACTGAGATAGTGGCAAAGTGACATTATCTCCATTAGTCCATATACATATGAACTAGGTCTTCATCTAGGTTACCTATGGTTAGCAGCTTATCAATACACTGATAGAGTGGCCGGGGGGGTTGGGGGGTTAACCCTTTCCCCAATAAACATTTTACGCCCTTACAAATTTAATTATAAAATCCTCATTTCCAGACCACTGAGGAGCAGCGAACAGCATAAAACCTGATCAGCCTGCGAGTTACTCGCAGACTGATCTGGTTTTATGTTGGTCGCATAGGTCTTTTCATGGTTTCCTCTACGAGGGAAAGGGTTAAGACAGGATGAAATGGTCAACATTTTCTACTGTATAGTATTATTGTATAACTATTAGCCGACTGCTCTCGCATTTCCACAAAGTCTTTTAAATGACTACAATACTGTTGGTTGGATAATCAAACTATAAGTATACAAACTGAAACAAACATACAACAGAAACTAGTCAGAAGTATAGTTCAGTTGTATGAATTGGGTAATACAGGGCCGGATCCAGAATTTTTGAACTGGGGGGGGGGGGGGGCACACGATCTGATTGTGATGTCAATACTAGGGGGTCCGGGGGCATGCTCCCCTGGAAAAAAGTGTGATGGAGATGTATTCTGAAGGGTATCTGGGGAGAAAATTTAGTTTTTAAGGTAGTCACACACATCCATAAATAGGCAAAAAATGCTATCAAATGCCTTGAAACTGAGGGTTATGGGTTCAAATCCCAGTAGTCCGTATCACACAGATCAGGTTTAGAAAGATTTATATATTTTTTTTTTATGTTTATAATTTGCATAGGTATTTATTGGATTAATTATGCTAAATTTAATAACAAATATGGTACCTATTGAAGGACTAAAAAAATCAGAAACACTCGGTAAAGTTTTTTTTTAATTTGGCAAGTCCAACCGAAATAGATATACTTCATAGAAAATTCAGATAAACTTTGAAGTATGTCTTTCAGTAGTACAGCTTTTAGCTAAAGGGCCTATTTTGAATATCAAAAACAAAAGAAAGTTAAAACAATAAAAACATTGGACCAATGGACCAGTGTTATATACACAGTATAAAGCTGAAAGTGTCTGACTGAATGGGATTAAAGGCAGACACAGTCACATAGTGATGTTGCTGGTGACATGCCCTGTCAGTAAGGGTCTCGGAAACAGCAGGGGCCTAGTGACTGGTCTGGTGAGGAACAAGGGGCACACACTTGGGATTTTCACTACAGAGCACAAAAATTAACCAAATCACGACAATTTTATCGAAATATAGCCTAGAAAATTGTATGGCCAAGCCAGTGGGGGGGGGTGGGGGTGGGGAGGAGGGGGTACATGCCCCCTGCGCCACCCCGGTAATATCCGGGCCTGTAAATATATCATCACATTTTGGTTTAAAACTTCACAAATAAATTATACATTTTCAGTTACTCCATTGAAGGATGCCAGTACCAGTGATGTATCTGACACTGCCTCCAGCAGCTGTATAGAAGACACATCAAGTTATGAACAGTCCTCATCAGGTATACATTTCTACTCCTGAGCTTCCTTTCAGGCTACCTCCCCTGATTTGCTATGTAAAAAGACCATCTGAAGAAATATGTTACATATTCTTCAGTATGAAAAAAAAATGTCTGACAAGCCATCTCATTTGTTACACTTGATTATCAAAATCATAGCATATGAATTTGAACTGTGTCACAGGCTAGAACTATCTAAGAGGAGAACACATTCTTTGCTTTCAATAATTAATATGTATTCAGTCATTTTCTTCAAAACTCATTTTCATTCCTACTGTTGTTTGTTTAAATATTTATATCTTTATTAGGAAGCACATCCAATTTCTTTCAGCCATAAAAAGGATGTTAATCCATAAAATGTAAACATGAAACAATACTTGGTTATGAGTCATGCAGATTTACACAGTATTAGAAAATTAAGGCTTTAAAATTGTACATGTCAGTTATAATTACGAGAAAAGAATTTCTTGAATTATATTTCATTTCAGATGTCTACATGATTCATCTAGAAAACCTTGCACCACCTGAATCCAGGAGAATGGTGAGGCCACTTAGCATGAGGCATGCTGTGAATCTTGAAGAGTCATATGCTAAGATGCCAGCCCAGTACAAGGTGATGGTTGGTCTCCTTACCGATGGTGATGCCAGAAAGGGATCCAGTCCAGGTGGATGTAAAGTTGAGGTGCTTGGAGGCAACCACACAAGGGTTGCACTGCAGTCCCTGTTCCAGAAAGGGATCAGAACATCACCTCTGGTGAGTGTGAGGATCCTGCAGGGATTGACAGACGAAGAGTGTCTGCGAGTTGGCATAGAGCACAACGCGGTGGACCAGCATGCCCTAGCAACCTCCTTTATGGACAAGTGTAGGATAATTCGCCAGCTACATTCCATCCATGGAACAGACATGAGAAGGCATGCTGCTTCAGTGTTTGGTTTTAAGGTAAGTGTATAAATTAAAAACTAATGAAGTACTTGTTTCATTCATTTAGCATTGATAATTTGATGGTAATATAATAAATTGAGCTATCTGCCAACAGTCTTACTAAAAGAACGGAAACCAGTGTCTGATACCATAGTTGAATCGTAGTTATGATTTCAAAGAATGACTAACTTTTGATAGTTATTAGTCAGAATATAAAAAGATGTACGGAAATGTCAAGCATGATACACTGTAAGTTTGAAACAACAGATTTAATCTTTTAACACTTCTATAATTTAAAATTAAGCTCAAATAGTACATTTAATGTGATACAGGACAATAAAGATATATTAACCATCTAGTTGTATAATTTCTTGCTGGATAAGATTTATATGAATTCACTTAACAAAGGATCTATTAAAAAAGGACAATAGTTAACCAAACATCTGCATTTTTATTTGTCTAAAATATTGTTAAGAACAAAATGTTCCTACTTTATGTAGTTTAGGAATTTAATTTTGCTTTCATGTTTTGATGCACATAGCATTTTTTGTCATCTGCTGTAAGCAGAGTGTACATAGGCATCAATTCTCTGTTGTCTGTCTGTCCATTTATATGTGTGTCTGTCCGCCTGTCACTTCTACGAAAGAACACCTGTATTTTTTCAAGAGTAATACCCATTTTTAATCATAGATATAGAATAATGTACTTCTTATTTTAACCTGTTGAAAGAGATGTACTGTTCATGGCTGCAAACCAGGATCTTTTTCTGTACTGTCAGTGTGACTTATGAAAAAAAAGTATTCGTATCATAAGTTTTTTATTTTAAATTTCATACTGCATTGTAAAAAGCTTTTCTTAATTACCACTTTTTCATATAGACAACAAAAGAGTTTCGGCAGGTGTTTCGTACACATGAGGTTGTTGCAACATCGGGGGACACTATATGGCAACTGGTCCTGAAGGCTGAGAGCGTGTGGAGGGAGAAGAAGGCAATGAAGCAGACCTTCTTCACCAAATGGGTCACAGTTAAGGACGAGAAGATGAGACATGAGTTGCTGACAGCCTACATAGACCATGGAATGACGGCATATAAACAGAAGCTGTAAGTTCATAACCAAGATGTTTGAAGTTAATGGCTTTATAGGACTGCTAGCAAACAAGGGTTTATCTCACTAGGTCACGAAAGGGTCAGAGTAAAATTTGTGTAAAGTGATTGTTGTGTGTCTAAATTCATCTTTCTGTCTTGTCAGCTCTTAAACCTTGTCTGAGAGTGATTTTTAGATCAATGTTGCCACAGCATTGGTTGATTATCGAACCATATGTTAAATATAGTTTTGCAACATGTTTTTGTGTTGCTTCACAAATTCGATTGTATATTCTATACGCATTTTTATCAACACAGATCATAATGCTTTTGTGTTTTACAGCAGTGATATTTTACATAATGTGACTTTTATTGGGAAAATGAGGGTTATAAATCAGATATTGGGAAATCATAAGATGATGAAAATAAACAAAATAGTTACCTAATTACAGGTGGTATATCTCATGGAAATTTCGAATTAACATTAAAATTGTAACAATAACACAAATTTAATCAAAATTCCATGAAATAGTTTTACATCTATTTTGATTTTTTTTTTCAATGGGGAAACTAGGCATTTACTGTGGGAAAAACGTTTTTGGCTAGGGGAATCCCCCTGTAATTTGTAGTGAAAAAATCACTGTGTATGTTTAGTCATGTTTTTTAGTTGAATGTACATTGGTCCTTTGTAGTATTATTAGTGAAAAATTAAGCTCAACTAATGACCCCAATTTTTTTTTTCAACTTTTTTTGTTACTTTGGTAATTGGATAAAACTTTAAATTTTGAAAATGATTATTAATTACAACCTTACATAACATACCCCGTATACATTTTGTGAGAACATTTTATAAAATCAATTAGCAATTAATTGAATTAATTAATTATCAGTAAAAGTTTTAAGTAGTTAACATGACTTTGATGCAAATCTCAAATTGGAGTATTTTACTCTGCAGCAAGGACACAACCACAGAGCCCAAGGCAGATGAAAGCAGCAAGGCGAATGATGAGAATATGGATGAGCATGATGTAAGTAACCAATAACTAATTAATTCCAAGTTGAAGAAAGTTGATGTCCACCATCCCAACTGACCACTGAAAGACAAAAATAATGTAAAACTAGTTCAACTTGATTATATCTTGGTTTAATTGTAATGGTAAAACATTTTGATATTTTAAATATTGACATTGCAGATGTTTGAATAATTTGGTACATATTTTGATATTATTTGCATGTGTCATTTTTCATATATAGGGAATGGGTCAGACTGTACACTTTCTGGAGAGAGAGAATGAACGTTTAAAGGTATTGTACATTTTCAATTTTAGGGCTTTTTGGCACAGAAATAGCTAAAACATTACTAGAATGGGACATTCACTCAAATTCACAGAGAACCATTAGAGTATTTAAAGCTGCTTAAATGACCACCTCTTACAAGCATCGAGCTTAAGATTTATGTTATGCTAATCCAAGAAACTTTTCATTTTCCTCAAATGGGTCGCTTAAAAGAAATTTAACTTAAATGTTTTGAAATGTTTTTTTTTATTTCTATACTGAATTGTTAACATTTTAAAGCAACATTTATGCTTGTATATCAGTACCATAGGTTAATGACAAATGTTCGCTATATATGCACCTAACCATAAATAACACTCCCTTTTTTGTCAAGTGTATGTATATTTCTTATAATTAGACATATTTACTCTTTATAGAAAATAATTCTGGAGAAAGATGCAGTTATTGCTGAGAGAGATACAGAACTGGAGAGATTAAGGGAGCTTTATAAGGAACTGAACAAGGTAACTTGTTTCACATTACTGCTACTTATGTGCAGGATAATTTATACATAATTACTCTTTAACAGTTGTGAATACTCTTATTTTTACTTCTTAAAAGAAGGATAGTAGATCCGACAAGGTCTGTTCTACTTTTAAATAGTAGTAAGGCATATTTAGACTTTGTCTCAGTTAGGCTTATTTTCGCAAATTGGACGATAAAAAGTCTACACAGTAAAGAAAAAATCTATTGATTCATTTCATTTGAGTCATTTAAGTTAAGTCAGTATTCATGAAGTGTAATAAATCTTGACAATATCATGAGGTAATGAGTTAATTTTACTAGTCTTTTTGAGTTCTTAGTCAGTACAATTATGCATAATACTAAATGTTATAAACAATTTTTAAAAGCAAAATTGTTTTTATTGTTGTAGAGAAAAGGAGCTGAAGACAACAATGTGAAGGTGGGTATTTTTATCAATTTTGGAAAACTATGATGATAATTTTTATTTTTTAAATGTATTCTTAAAATACATATCCATCAATTAATTGTGATCATGGTCAAGCAAATGATCAAAGGAATTTTACAGGATATGCAAGTTTATAGACTTTGAGCAAAAGAGCCATAATTTCAAGTCAAAGGATGCTTGCATATGCACTAATTTTTTTTAAGCATTTGAAAGACTATGATTATAACTTAATATGGATGAAATACCATAATACAAATAAATACCAGATCTTATCTTTGAATATTCATTTATTTTTTTTTTAAATTAAGATCATTGGTATGCCTGCTATATGAATTAATTTCCACTTTTAAGGATAAAGGAGACAAAATTAAAAGTATATCCAGTCACGATTTTTATATACTGTTCTTTTCTACATAGTGCAAGAAGTCAAAAACAGCAGAAAATGGGAAAATAGAATCTGATACTGCAGACTGTGAAAGAGAAGATGAATCTGAGGGGGTAAGAAGTTCAAATAAAGTTAATTAAATATGTTTAGTATAAATACTGTTTGATATCCTCCACTATTTAGAATGGAGCTGGTTGGGTGATAAGTTTGCCTGCCTTTCAATCTGACAATCAGTCCACCAGGTCATGTCTGAGAGATACTTTCAGATCAAAGTGACACTTCGTACCTTAAAAAAATGTTGAATCAGATTTGCAGGGTTCTCCATTAATTACTGTGGTGTGTACCACGTTGTGGCCACCCTTACTTACAGACTTACACTGTACTTTCTACACAAGCTATTCAAGTTTTGAAAACATGGTTTACAGTTGATTTAAAATAAGTAACAGTATATGAATAATTGATAGGTATACTCTGAACTGCTACTTAAGTTGAACTGTTGTATGATTCTTTATCAATAGTGGAAGGCTAGTCACTTTGGTAGAATCTTATCAGTGAACAGGTTGCGGGGTCAATTTTGTTTTTTACATATAAGGTTATTGTGGGACAGGTTTGCTCAAAGATTTGCTCAAAGATAAAATTATGTGACATGGTGTTTTTTAAATAACTGAAAGCAAAAAGTATAAGTACGTCTTACTTTTTCAGTTCAGGAAGGGACAAACAGTCTGGGCCTACTACAAGCCTCATAAGACATCTTTCCCAGCTGTCATTATTGGCAAAGGCAAAGATGGTGAGTGTAATGAAAATACTTAATTTCTTAACTCATTAAAAAATCCTGAGCAACCTTCTTCAAACATATCAGCATAAATAATAGTCGAAATCTAATTTTGTAATATAAAGATGAGAATATTGTGTTATAGGTGTGCCCTTATGATAAAAGAATCTGTTTGCATGAATATTTCTTTTCTTTTTTCAGAATATACTGTCAGGTACACAGAGGATGGAATCGTCCGAAAATTATCAGAGAAAGACTTGCTGCCTTATTTATAAATCCTATGACATGTACATATTTGCTTCCTGGTCGTCCACAAAAAAAATGAAATAAATATGAATATAGAGCATTGAAAACAATAATATTTCTTCTGAAACAGTGGTCAGAAGTAAATTTATCTTTCCCAGATTGTGTTGATTACCCTTAGGTCTGTGACCTAAATTGTGTTATTTTCATTGAGAAGTAAAATATATCAGTCCAATAGCCTATATATATTAATTGTTTGATTACTGTAATTTACTATTGATCTTCTTGGATGTTTGAAGACATCAAATTTATATCACCCTGACCTGTTAAACACATGGCTGTGTATACCTATCTGTGTTATTAAGAATGCTGTGCTGATCTCATATTTGAATACATCTTAAGATGTGTAAAACATGAAGAACAAAAGATAAAATATACCTACACTTTAGTAAGCATCAAATTGTATAATATGGTTCAGGCCAATGTAAAAAAAATTACCTTCAACTTGCATCAGGTTTCAGGGCAGGGTAAACATTTTTACATTCACATTGAATCATGTTTCAGGGCTGGGTAAAAATTTTTACCATCACCCCACATAATGGTTCAGGGCAGGGTAAAATTTTTTACCTTCAACCTGCATTATGATTCAGGGCAGGGTAAAAATTTTACCTTCAACTTGCATCAGGTTTCAGGGCAGGGTAAAAAAATTTACCTTCACCTTGTATCCTGTTTCAAAGCAGGGTAAAAAATTTTACCATTACCCTGCATCAATGTTCAGGCAGGGTAAAAATTTTTACCTTGACCATGCATCATGTTTCAGGGCAGGGTAAAAATTTTTACCTTCAACTTGCATCATTTTTCAGGACAGGGTAAAAAATTTTACCTTCAGTTCACCTTGAATCATGTTTCGGTGCAGGGTAAAAATTTTTACCCTCAACTTTGAATAAGTTTCAGGGCAGAGTTAAAAAATTTTACCATTACCCTGCATCAATGTTCAGGCAGGGTAAAAATTTTTACCTTCAACCTGCATCATGTTTCAGGGCAGGGTAAAAAATTTTACCTTCAACTTGCATCATTTTTCAGGGCAGGGTAAAAATTTTTACCTTCAGTTCACCTTGAATCATGTTTCAGGGCAGGGTAAAAATTTTTACCTTCAGTTCACCATGAATCATGTTTCAGTGCAGGGTAAAAATTTTTACCTTCAGTTCACCATGAATCATGTTTCAGGGCAGGGTAAAAATTTTTACCCTAAGTTCACCTTGAATCATGTTTCAGTGCAGGGTAAAAATTTTTACCTTCAGTTCACCATGAATCATGTTTCATTGCAGGGTAAAAATTTTTACCTTCAGTTCACCATGAATCATGTTTCAGGGCAGGGTAAAAATTTTTACCTTCAATTCACCTTGAATCATATTTCAGTGCAGGGTAAAAATTTTTACCTTCAGTTCACCATGAATCATGTTTCAGGGCAGGGTAAAAAATTTTACCCTCAACCTTGAATCATGTCTCGGCAGGGTAAATTTTTTTTCCTTCACCTTGAAACATAGTTCTTGAATCGAGGGATACTTTTATCATCATCTTGGATCATGTTTGTTATTTTTTTGGTATAGTTATTGATAATATGCAAGAAATATATGTTTATAAATGATTGAAATAGAGTTGTTTGTTTTCTTTTTTGTACACTCTCTGAGTGTAGACTTCAACAAATTTGCGTCTAAACTAGCCTTAAAAAGGCTACTTTCCTACCCTAAATGAGGGATTTTAGGGATAATTCCCTAATTAAAATGGATCGAGTAATACATAACAGTATTTCAATAATGTCGTGACCTCGTAGTAGTGATACGTCACTCCGATATCACACTGTTCATGAAAGGTATGACATCATATTCAATCACATTATCCTGACATTTGGGTCATCAAGTCGAGGAAATGCCATCATCGGAGCGCCAAACAATGGAGTAATATCAGTTCATTTAGACCAGTCCATTACATTAAAGGTATGTCGCAGGTTGGAATTTTAGAGTCCCAAGTAAATTTGAACATTGAAGCATTTGAATGGCCTTTTGTCAATCAAAACAACTGAAATATTTATAGTCGAAGAACAGAGGAAAATATTGCCAAAAACATCTTGTTTTAAGAATTATTCAAGCTTTAAATTGAATTGATTTTGCTATAATTATAGTGTAACTAACTGAAAACAGCAGTAGTAAAAATTATACTTTAATTTCAGGTTTTGCCTAATATGTAGACATTTAAAATTGTAAAATCACGCTTATGCATATAAATTGTATTTTATTAACGAATTTCCGGCCAATAACAATAAATTGCGACAGGCGAAAACAATTGAAATCAGTCTTTAATGATTATGATAATGAAATCTTGTCCCAGAATAATGAAACTAACTTCATTCTCTTTCTAGAGGCACAAGGGACCAAGATGCATGATAATTTGTGTGTTGATTTAATAAGAATTAAAATCAAAGGGCAATGTTTCGTTAAGCATAAACTAGAACAGTAAAGGAGAAAGTCAAGTGGCTGGTGAATTGGAACTATTTAAGTTACTTTCTACATCAAATGGATCTTGTAGATAATACATGTTTGCCATTTTGCCATTTTACTATGAAGGCCAAACATATTTCAATGAAAGAAATAATTTTATTTGTTCTAACCAATGACATATTACTTGCCAGAGGTGCCTTGACTGATGCACTTCATGTATAGCGCGCCACTGTTTTTCGTCATACACTGGATTTCATACTAGATTTGTTCCAGCATACGCATCATTGCAGAGTTATCGTTCATTATGAACCTTGTCAACTTCCATAACGATAAATAAATCATATAAAGAAGATTGTTGTACATTTGATTCCTGTAAGATATGTAAAAAAATGTCACAAGCCTAAACAGGTGCTCGTCATGCAAGTATATTCATACTTTGTATAACGATGGTGCGAGGAACCTTAATACAATGTAAAACCAAATACATTTATTAACGACATGAGACTTGTGGCAACCAGCTAATAATACAGGGTTGCAGTTTACATATTATTACCATAATGTATCTATGTACCCGTCCTTTCTAGTGTTTGGAATATCACACCTATGATTATAATTCGTTTTTTATTCAATTTTCTTGATATTTTTTAAGGTATATATTCGATTTTGTTAGCAAACGATTGAAGATTTTCTTCTCTCAGTAAAAGTATTAATTTAAAAGTATTGCTTGAAATTTGAATCAACTTACGCATTCAAAAAATAAACAGTAGAGTATAGGTAACTGTCTTTGGCAGAAACATAACAATAATATATCACTCGAATTTTTTAAGAGAATATTAAGCAATACATTATACTGCTATACTCCCTGTACATTTATTTGTTCATTAATATATACATGTACAATTAAATACTAAAACTGAGTGTACTGTATTCAAATACTTACTACATAAAGTACACATTTCGGATTATAAGTTATAATAAAGTAGGAGTCTAAAATTTAACACAGATCTTAATTGATAATTTTTTGATAATTGACATAACATACATACATATAAATAGATTTTTTTTGTATTACAGAAAATATAATTAGTTATGTAATTATCAGACATATTCAACATCATATTTGCTTTAGCTGCTATAAATTTATTACATGTGAATTTTTAATTTTCACCATTCTGTATCTAGTTGAGACCTTCGTTAAATCATCCGATTTTGATTGCCTCTTTTACAGCGGTTAATTCAAAACATTAATATATCTTAAACATGACTCAGCTACATATACTACAACAATGAATATAAAGCCAAAGCTATGGTTTGTAGCCTACTGAATGTTTGTGTACAATGACGTTTTACTTTAATTTGACAATGCACAAATGAAATAATTTTCTTAGAATGACAAAAATTAGTATTTTCAAAGTCGCTGAATAATCAAAATGATAATACCAAAGCTATAATAGTCATATCTTCTTTTTTATTCAGTCAGTTGTCTTCAAACGTAAATGTTTAAGTTATATTGAGTGCTTATGCAAATACAAAATTCAAAATGTTATCAGATATTTACTTAATTACTTTACTGTAATACTTTTTTGTGTTTGGACTACTCCGAGAACATTCAAGTTAGTTGAAATATCTCAAACAACAAAATTATTTTCAACATACTCATGTAATTTTCAGTTAAAATGCACGGAGGCATCCGGGTAGAACCACCGACCTACCGCAAGCCAGCTGGAAAACATTTTTGGAGATATGAGGTCATAAGTAAAACTTAGGGGGTGGGACCTGACCCCTGGGTGACATATGTGAACATCAAGGATGTACCATTCAATAAAATCCGATAATGAGAAACAAGAATATATATGGTTTAGGAGTGGGGATCTGAACATTTTTTGATATAGAGATATGGAGTGCAGAGGGCTAAAGTTGTTTGGTGTCACATATTCCTATCAGCACATAAACTAAACCTCAATATTAAAGGTGCAATATGAATCAGGTAAAGGGGAAAAGCCGTGTCAATAGGATGAGTAGATTTGGCGAAGTTTGTGGGGTGAGAAGCTGTCAATTATCCTGAAATGAATGCTTGCAAAAGTGCCACCAAATGAACCCCTCTGTGCCCCCTCCACTAATTTCAATTTCACCTTGTGTGACATCCACTCTACACACAGGAAGAAATAACATACTGTATCAGCCAAAGGGTGTGAAACTGACACATGCCAATGTCCGGTTTCTTTTTGAACTCTCTGGACAGCTTCTTTGAGATGCCGCTTATCAAAACTTAAAAGAGTTTTGTGTTAGCGGTTGTTTGAAGCAACTGCTATATATTATGACATCTTTGATCTGTTTTCATGTGTGGGATAGAAATACGATTTATCTAGCAAAAAAAAAAAAAAAGAAAAAAAGTTGAGTCGCAGCGAGTTTTGTGAGTCGGTCGGGTAACTCCAAACAAGGATATGTTTAAGGTCAGCCTCATATATATCAAGAAAGGAAATTAGAAAAAGATAGTTTATGGTATAAACATGGAACAACATTAGGGACATTGGAAAGTCTGCTGCGACACACAACTTTGATTCGAATACTCCCATGAGAATGATCATTAATTGGCTCATCTCGATAGTCCAATACTCTTTTAAACCAAAACATATTGACATCGTGCAGTGAGCCAATTTCAATGCTCTCAATACGAGTGCTATATGATAATTTAGTTCGTACTACGCTCGAGTTACGTAGACACTACGTTACGAGACTATTTAACACCTAAACCATGCATATTCATGGTGACTGCGGCGCTCATTCGTAATCTCAGTCCGTCCAAAAAAAAAAAAATAATAAAAAAAAAAAATAAATAAAAAAATCGATCTGCGTTCCTAAGCGTTGCCACTAACGTGCGTTTTAAAATACATGTTTAGCTGAGGCAAGGATCTTATAGCGATATTGGATACGTGTAAAGTCACAGCATTGTTCATCAGATCATTTTCTGGCTGAAATACTATTTGAAGTGCGGCTAAATAAATATTTGTGCAAATGCCTAATTGCAAAACCTTTTTTCTAATAAAGTTTTGTGTTGCACATAAGATTGTTTCACTATCATATTGATTAGCAAGCTAACGCAATTTATAAATGGAAATGCAATTTAACAGTGACATACTTGGCGAATAAGTCGACCAGTATGTGCTCAGCAAATTATAAATGTTAACGGTTTAATTTAGTGACTCAACTAGTGGTAGTGTCACAGCATTTTCATATCTCTCACGTAATTTACGACAAGGGGATTAATATAGAAATAGGATACGAAAAAAATATTTAAAATACCATTAAAAACTATAAGGCAGAGTAATTATTTAAATGAATCATCAATTCATTATTGCATTAAAATTAATAGTTACTTCACATCAGGACAACTTTTATCATGGTAATGTTAACTGATAAATATAAACACATGTCCCTTGGCGTAAGGAAGTTGTCAAAAAAAGAAATTGTTCGTCGAGTATAGTGCAGGATATTAAAATGTAAATGAACGAGTAGAAGATACAAAATATCATTGCTTTTGTACGAATAATATTTGTAATCTTTCATATCCTATGAATACATGTATGCACAAACATAAGTATGAATGTGTTTAAATTAAATTTCAAGAGAAATGATATTAAATATGTTTTGTCGATCGGTACATGGAAGTACATGTAATTGAAAATATCGCAAAAACATTGTAGCAATACAACGAGACCGTCATGTCGATTAAGCCTACAAAACCAAGACATAACTGTCTCCATTGGCTCCGCTTGAAAATAAAAGAAACACCGGTAAGTATTTCATTTCTTCGTCGATTTCTATCAGCTTTCCACTGAATATAGGATCTCCATCAGCAACAGTGCCGTTTTTTTTTCAAGCACTATACGAAACCTTGAAATTTATATGCCAGCGAGCTATTTTTCCAAGGTTTTTAAAAACGGTAAGTTGCTAATGGAGATCCTATATTCCGTGCTAAGCTTATATTTTTCACTTTAGACTATCACGTCCCGTATAAATCGATGGGCCAAATGTTGAATGTTTTGTCTTTGTTTTTATGTCTTAAGTGACGTTACGGTCACGTGGGATCGCTACACTAAAAAAGGATACAACATTAATCTGCTAATTATTTATAATGGAAAAATAATGGTATTCTATCTATCACCAGGCTGTCATGTAATACTTCCTTTTTATTTTTATGCCCCGTCCGTTGCGTTTTGGGTATATATTTTTGATCTGTGCGTGCGTCCGTTCGTTCGTTTGACACATTTTTATCACCATGAAACACGAAAAACGTACATATGTATAACAGGATATGGAATTTTAAACATAAAAACAAATATTTAGTCCTGACCAACGGATGCATGCGGGGAATCAGTGTCGCAGAGACTCATTCGTTAATATTTGGTACAATGTATGGGTTAAAGCATAGTTTCATATCAAGTTAACACTTTACAGTAAAATATATTCGTCATGACGATTTAATATTAAGATTTGTTATGGGATGAATTCTTTAATTCATTTAATTCAAGCAGATAGTTTTGAAAACAAACAGTAAATTAAACGGAGGTCAAGCAAAGCAACAAATGCCCATATATTCAATTATTAACTAAATGAAAATAAAATTTGTTTTGGAAAAATTTTACGCAGTTTTCAATTACTGCAATATTTTTGACATATTAATGAAATTATGTTATTGAATTAAGCGGCCCTACATATAGTCTATGGCTTGTATGACAGACATTTTCTTACTATAAATCCATTTAAATAAATTTTGAAATGAAAGAGAATTGCTGACAATTTTATTCGTTGACGTTTTCTTTCCCAACAGAGATAAGAATAATGAGTGAAGTAAAAACAAGGATAAAACAAGTTCAAGTTAATGACGGAAACAACCTTTCCGTTTTGATCCCCAATAATAATTCAATGGCATGTATAGATCTGCTTGACGCAAATTATATGTTTTAAACAAAGAGCACGAGGCCCCTGCAAGAGGAGCTGTTGTTACTGACTTTAATTAAAGTAATACATCTAAACATCAAAAACTTCCTCTGTAATCAGTGAGCAGAATTCATTCCAATTTTGTATACAATCACCTCATGATTCTCGTCCAAAATACAAACAAATAATTCTCCCAGAGGGTAATGCTTTGTTGCAATCCATATATTTGCTTTACAGTAAAACACATCTGCTCTGGATATAGTGCTCGGAATGTAATTTTCTGCAACATTCATTTGCTGAAACAACATTAACCTTTTCAGATATGTATGCAAGTTTCGTGATTCTGTGACTGAAAAAAGGGGTTCAAGTGCCGTTGTAAGCATATGCCTGTCGTCACCTGCCCACACAAAATGTATTGGTACCATCCAGGAATAGTCGAGAAGGATAAGTTTAAGTATAAAATCATGTGTGACGATTTCGCCCTGTATGGTGTACAATAGTTTTATACTGAGACCGCTGGAAGACTAGATAAGTGCGAAACACACACACACACACACACACACACACACACACACAGAGTTAATATTAGGGTGGTATTTCTTAAGCTAAATACTAGCCTTATTTTTTTTTTCGAATGCCCTGGACCACGTTTGAAGAATGCAATGTAAATATCATGATGGGTTTCATGTAAGAATAGTTTAGAGGGACATGTCTTTTGTAGGAGTAACAGTCGTAAGTATCAAATTTCCATTGGCACTCAAAACAAGAGATTATGCGTTTATTAAGTAGTTTTCTTAATATGTTTCCGATACACTCTCGATTTTGTTTGGCAAAGCTATGGTAGATCGTGTTTCCCTAAGTGAAAATAACAATGTAATGCTTTAAGGGAAACATTTAGCTGTACACCATACAACTATGCTTTCTATACATGTACATGTATTTGATCATTACTATGTACCATGAAATACTCATATTATATGTTACATGAGTTATTCTATTCAAATACTATGCTATTGCGATGGCCTAGTATTTGACATATATTTCCTGACAAATCGTAATTGATGTCTTTATGGTAGTGATATTTTAACATATGAATAATGTCTGTGTATATCAAGAAATATTATAATTTGTCTAATAACCATCAGTTATATCATAGCTTGTATAGCAGTCAGTCAGACATCCAAAGTTATTCATATTAAATGTATTTTCATTTGGCACCACACTCAATTTATTCTTAAGTGTATCTTTTAGAAACGGTATTAAACCATCCAATCTTGGTTACTCTGTTCCATTAGTTTTAATTCAAAACATTAATATACATTGTATTTTGAAACATGACTTAACCGCATACACTTTAGAAATGTGCATAAAACTGATATACATCGGGTTGTTGTTTTCAGAGTGTTTGTTTTCAATGAACAATCACGTTTTCCCTTTAATTCACGATGTATAGCTGAAATAACTTCCCTAGTATGGCAAAATTAATATTTGTACAGTCTCCGATGTAATAAGATGATGATACCAATGCTAAAATGGTCATAAAGTTTTCTTTGTTCAATCCTTTGGCGCCATTCTGACTGCACTGAATGTCAAATGTAAATGTTTGAATCAAATCGATCACTTAAGAAACGACATAAATTCAAAGTATAATCAAATATATAATTTCTTTCTTAATAGCAAGAATCAAGTTGCTTTCCTGGTATTCGGACATCTTATATTAGAGCACTCGATTTATTTGAATTGTTTCCAATAACGAAATTATTTCCCGAGATTAGTTTCGTTTGAACAATCACCATCACATGTATTCATTCTATTCTCTATTCTCAGGGGCCTCCGTGGCGGAAAGGGTAAAGTCGCTGACTTTACCACTCACTCTGCCCCTCGCCGCGTGGGTTCGAATCCCAGTCATTCGGATTTTTATGTGAGGAAGCCTTCCAGCTGACTTGCGATAGGTTGGTGGTTCTACCCAGATGCCTCCGTGCATTCGGGGTTCCTCCACCTGTAATTAGCTGGACGTCACTATATGAGTGAAATACCGTCGAAGCGACGGTAAACTCAAATAGTCAAGTCAAATAGTCAAGTCAGGTCATCCTATTCTCATATATGTATATTCTCACAAACAGTCTGACGTCTCCTAAATGTGCCTGAAGAACTTAATTCAATGATTTGTTAACCTCATATTTATGACTGTATTTAGGAATTTAGAAAGAAAATTTGGAAAAGAAAGATCGTATCTGGTATACATAGGAAATAAGATTGTGTCCATTCGAGACTTGGCTACGGATAGCAAAGTTCTGTTTTTCGAAATCTCCATGAGCATGATTACTCATTGACACGTTGGCCCCAGTCAGACTTTAGCTACAGGCTAATAAGGATTGTTTATACTTAACCACTCCTAAACATAGTGACAACGTTCTGAGATCTATGCTCGAAAAGATAATGAAGTTTACACTATACGTGCGATTTACGTGTTTGCTACTTGTACGTTACGAGTCTAGGTTACACGACATTGACTCTTTCGTTATCTCAATGTGTCCAAAAAAGACCGACCTGATTTATTACCCGTTGACACCACGCTCTATGAGAACGTACTTTTCCATCAGGATTTGGACAGAATTTCACCCGAGAGTGCGTTGAAATGTTGCATTGATACATCCCATAGATCGAAACATTTGAATGAACAAAAGTGGTTTCCACGAGTTTTTCTTACGAGTCCCTGAATTTTATTTGCTGATATAAAATGAGCGTTATGGGAACTATTAGGATTTTTTTTTTAATAACTACTGAGATACTATTTTAAAGACTGCTAAATAAAGATGCGTGCAAATGCTTGGATTTAAAATAGGGTAATGAATATTGATATAAACAAACACTTTAGTGTTTCTTTGTGTAAGGAAGTTACCCAAATGTGAAGGTAATATTGATTTAATGCAATATTAAATTGCTGATTCATATAGATAATTATTCTGTCTTATACGTATAAATAGTCTTTTAAAATTAATTAGATTTTCGTTATCCATTTACTATATAAATCATCTAGTCGTAAATTATGTAAGGGATTTAAGAATGCTGCGGCAGTTCTATTAATTTGGTCTTTGAATTAAATTGTTATCATTTATAATTTGCTGAGCAAATATTGGACGACTTAATCACAAAATATGCCACTGTTAAATTGCATTTCCATTTATTATTTGAGTAAGCTTCTATTTATTATGTTAGAAAAACTATATATATGAAATACTTTGTTACCTTAATTAAATTATTCGCGAAAATAATGGAAACAATTGTAGTATTAAGCTATAATGATTATTAAATGTATAAAGAAAGGACTTAATTGTGTTTGCAGTAGAGTGCGGAAATTCCAAATGAAACCGAATGGAAACAAAACAAAACGATGATCTAAGTTTAAAAAGTCTTAAAGCTGCTAAACATAGCAATATTTCAATGTAAAGAACAAAAACAGTCCTTAGTACGAATAAGATATGCATGCTTATGTTTCCAGTGACTATGCACGCATGAGTATGACATTGTTCAAATCCAATTTTAACAGAAATAATACTCACGTATTTTGTGTCGAAAAATATGATTGGATTATAAAATTCAGACATAAACATAAATAAAAAGATATTACAACATATGTAAAAAGTGAAAAGTTATATTGTACTATTGTAAGTTAGTTCTAGACAACAAAATTTACCATTTATAACAAAAGGGCGATTTAAACTCAAGTTATATGATGGTATGAACACCTGTATTTTTAAATCCTTGCAGATAACTTTTGAAATAGAAGGAGGACAAAGTAGCAAATTTCACTGATTAGCTTTTCAAAAATGAAATTTTCTTACATAATAACTATGTTAGCAAGATATATAAATTTGTTCTTTTATTATTACAATGTCGATGCTCCTTTTTTCTTATACTATGACATACATATTTTGGACAAAAACAGAAAAAACATGAGTTTATTTAAAGCGAGCATGCCTAAATTTCGTTGCTTTAGACAGAGGGATTTGCTTATTAAATAACCACCTCATCGCCGAACCATGACGTAAGTACTTGTAGCAAAATGAAAGAGATTTGACGATACTTTTATTCGATGCCGTTTGTTGCTGTTGTTGTTGTTGATTTAGTGTGTTTGTTTAAAAAGAGAGAAAAATAATAGGTCATACCAAGATTAAGAAGCTTGTGAATAAATCGAGTTCAACTCATTAACACAAATAACATTATCGTATTAATACCTAATAATTATTCAATGACAGTCATAAAGCTGCTTGACGCAAATTATATGTTTAAAACAAAGAGCATTAATAATGAAGCCGTCAATAGTAGGGCCTGAACTATTGATTTTTAATTAAAGTAAAACATCTAAACATAAAAAACATTGTAATCAGCAAGAAAATATCATTCCCATTAGTAGCATTTGATCACCCCATGACTCTCTTCCAAAATGTAAACAAATAATTCTCTCAGAGGATAAAGCTCAGTTGCATTCTATATATTTGGTTTACAATAAAAATACACATCTGATCTAGATATAGCGCTTGTAATGTAATTTTCTGCAACAATCAATTGTTGAAACAACATTAACCTTTTCAGGTATATATGCTAGTTTCGTGATTCTGTGACTAAATAGAAGGGTTTAAGATGCATTAGAGGCAAAACAATACGCAAAAAGTATTGGTGCAGTTCAGGAATCACAAAGATTCAGTTTTAATATAAAAACTTTGGCGACGAATTTTCCCTGTATGATATAAGTTAATTTCATAATCAGACCTCTTGAAGACAAAAAAGATACGAAAGTCACTCGTATTTCTTAATATTAAGATGGTATTGTTTTTAAGCTATATACAGACATTTTCTTTCTTCTTCTCGAAACGCCCGGAACCAGCATTAAACAAAACAATGTATATTTATATGATAATTATGAAATACATGGGAATATATAGGCGAGACTATTGTAGGAATCCGGGTCGTTATCTCATAGGTTCTTTGGCGACCACAGGTACTCGAAAATCAATCAAATGGTCAATGGGCCAATGCCTTTTTTCATGGTCTATCTATATAACTAGTATTTGTAGTATTTTATGATATCCCTTCCAAAACGGGTGCCTAGCAACATTAATTAATATCCAAACACACCAACTTTTGAAACATAATTGGAGAGGGAAAAACTAGAATCATCATTGTGTTTAATGTCTCGCATCCCACCTTGTTTTCTGTCATTTGAGAGTAGAACAGGACGTGATTCTTTTTTAGCCCCAGGTTCTGTAATGCGTGGGATGCATGTATAAAATATTTTATATGAAATGAAAAATTACCACAACAATCGATCCGTTTATTTTTTTCCTTTTCTTTCACAATAGCAACATATAGAAGACATCAGTGTACTATTACGTTTTATTATAACATAAATTAAAAGCAAGTGCTAACTGCATTATTATTTTATATGGACAAATACACAACGCAAAATCACGTTTCCACTGCTGTATCATATTTGGTATTTTATTGAAAATAAAAGAAGAAAGAGCATGTTTTGTTAATAGTTCACTTTTTTTTAAACAAAAACAACAACAACAACATAAAACAACTCATTTAATTGCTATATCATTTTTTTAGAATATCAATTTCATATGATTATTTTGTCTGCAACAAACAAAAACAACAAAACAAAAACAACAACAAAGAGTACTCTCTGAAACACATGTGTCACTTGCTGAAGCGTGCTGGAAATAGTGTGACGGACAAACAGACGGACGGACAAACAGACGACGGAAAAGTGGTCCATATGTTTCGCCTATGCTGACATCATTCATTCTTTCTTACTTAGAATTTGTATTCTCAGTAAACATACGTAGGAAAGAATAATGTCGCATAAAGTTTCTTTTGCCGTTCGAGAATTCTGATGTAAATCAATTTCCTGATGGCAGTACACGACTCCCCCGTTGAGTCTTTATTGCAGAAAAAAGCAGTATGTGTTATAATGTGCCATAAAAAATACTGGTAACCTTACCCTGGCGTTCGTTTTGGGTGACGTTATGAAGCTATCTTGAGATGCCTTTACCACATATAGACACATGTTATTAAACAATACACATAACATAAATGAATCTATCTTCAGTCAGAAGATTACATTTTGACACCTAGCATTGAGTCTATACACCCATAGTGTCATATTCTTACAAACGGGGAGTTCTCCAGTTCATCGAAATTTCAACCTGATCTGATTTTGACCTTTTCGGTGTCGACATGTATCTCAGAATTGTCATTTTGTTACTTTTGTTGTTATTTGTGTGAGTACAAGATTGAGTTTTGTGTTGCGTCTTGCTGTAGACACCGTTTACCCAAACCTGTAACTGTCACAGTGTTCAAAAGAAATTCATGATTATGTATAAGGTCCAGTTTCTTCAAAGATCATAGAAACACAGTACCGCCTTTAGAATTACTCCCTTGACACTAGAAACCAATGACTATGATATATGTGTCAGAGTAGTCCCAAACAAGATCGAAACATCAGATAGCAAACTATTCGTTAGACTCTGGTATGACAGGTCTATTTTGAGGAGACTATGGTGACGCATTTTTGAAATATTATTTAGCGTATTGACATTGATGTTAGGAAGATGGATCGCTTACAACAGAGTATAACTCTCAGGTGGGATTATGTAAACTATTACGTTATTGTCATACTTTCGGGAAGCTATAGACTTGACTTGACTTGACTATTTGAGTTTACCGTCATTTCGACAGTATTATAGCGACGTCCAGCTAATTTCAGGTGGAGGAAGACCCCGAATGCACGGAGGCATACGGGTAGAACCACCGACCTACCGCAAGCCAGCTGGAAGGCATCCTCACATGAAAATCCGAATGACGCTGCCGGGATTCGAACCCACGCGGTGAGGAGCTGAGTGAGTGTTAAAGTCAGCGACTTTATCCTCTCGGCCACGGAGACCCCTTCGGCAAGCGATAAACCAAATATGCATACATTTTGTGCAATCCAGATGATGCATTAATGCTTCCCTGAGAACTGTAAGTTTCTGCTTTTGAAGCTGTTGAATAGACTTTTCGCTAAAGTATATTTTCACCGTGACTATGACGATTACAGATTTCTCAAACGGTGTAAGGTGAATGGAAAACTTTCTATTTTCAGCATTTTTTAGCTGTTATTTATAACGGAAACAGCAACAACAAAAACAACACATAGTGTGCACCTATTCAGAGACTGTCCTGTTGCAAATGGCATTCGTATTTTATAGGTATTATTTGTGAGAATGTCTATGAACCGATATTAAAACAATTTTAAAAAGATGAATATTAAATTGATTCATTTGATTAAGAGATCAGAGATTAAATGTCACTGAATTACGATGGCAAAATTTTAAAGGCAGATACATAAATCGTATTTAATCCGCCCTGGACGTTACTCACGACAGTTCTTAAAAAGTAAACATAGTCTGTTGAGTGTATAATTGTAAATTAAGTGCTATAACCTGCTCATGTAGTTATTAGAGAGAAAAGCAATCTTATCTCAAAACTTTAAGCAAAGAGGAAGTGCTGTTCACCATCTGTCCGAAATGGTTTTATTGCAAAAGTCATTGCTTATTTTACAACATTAGCAGCACGAATAATGAACAAATTTAGACCTTAGTCAAGGTTAAGTAAGACTAACATTTCCGGGGAATTATTGGGATATATCAGTGTATTAAAAATGCTAAATTCACTGTTCAAACAGTGAATATTACCATTTTTTAAATAATTGTCACTGTTTTGTAATGTGACTACTAAAAGAAACTATCGTATTCTTTCAAGACATTTCAGTATTGATTTCCAGTTCTACAAATAAAACTTCTTAAAAAATACCCGAAAGAAATGCTGATTACACACTTTTTTGTATTCATTTATTTGATAATTTTTTATAATGGATATCAGTTCATATCACTTCGGGAATTTGGAGCTCCCCACTTAGTAAAATATTTGAAGGACCTTGTACCAATGTCTTAAGCGTCGCAGTTCATGGTTCTCATCATTTTATAATTTCTTCTTATATATTTATGTAATATATATAATATATATGCATTCGTATTTCTAATTTAGTATTTGATCCAGAAACTTGATCCTATTCTCATTTGAATATGAAAAAGGTAAAACTATATTTAAATATATGACACTTGCATCGGAATGTCTTCAACTGATATCAATACAATACTTTACAAGTCTTTTGTATACCTGGTATTCCTTGGGGGCAAATCTTAAGTAACTTAGTGGAGGATTTTTCCCATGTTTAATTTTATCTTTATAATTTTATTTTCACAGCAGATAATTTTCTCAATGATAATAAACGTAAATGCAGGAATACACACTAGAGAAAATACACTATCTACTCTTAGAAAATAACCAAAGGACAATAACTCAAGAACAAATAATGCAATCCATGTTATCTCAACTTTATGCACGCCAATACAACATCTGTCATAAATACAAGTATAAAGAAGAAATATTGTCGATTAGTATAAGAGGAAATATCCGCATGTGTCAGAAAAATATTAGCTTTCCACTGAATATAGGATCTCCATCAGCAACAGTGCCATTTTTTTTCAAGCACTACACCAAACCTTGAAATTTATATGCTAGCGAGCTATTTTGCTCCAAGGTTTCAATTAGTTTTTGCAAAAACGGCTAAGCTGCTAATGGAGATCCTATATTCCGTTGTAAGCTTATATTTTTTCACTTTAGACTATCACATCCCGTAAAAATCGATGGGCCAAATGTTGAACGTTTGTCTTTGTTTTTAAGCCTTTAGTGACGTTACGGTCACGTGGGATCGCTACACTGAAAAGGGATACAACATTAATCTGCTAATTAATTATAATGGAAAAATAATGGTATTCTATCTATCATCAAGCTATCATGTAATACTTCCTTTTTATTTTTATGCCCCGTCCGTTGCGTTTTGGGTATATATTTTTGGTCTGTGCGTGCGTCCGTTCGTTCGATTGTCACATTTTTATCACTATGAAACGCGAAAAACGTACATATGTATAACAGATTATGGCATTTTAAACATAAAAACAAATATTTGGTCCTGACCAACGGATGCATGCGGGGAACTAGTGTCACAGAGACTCATTTGTTAATGTTTGGTATGGGTTAAAGCAGTTTAAGAATAGAGAGGGACGCTGTACAATAATCACAAAATGATATTGTTCACGTATGTTCGAGTCCTCAAAATTTGCAATAATGGCAATTGTATTGTTGTGTTTAGCTGAAATATAAAGTACAGACACAAATATAAATGAAAATGTATTTACAACATATAAACACATTATGAAATAGTTTCATATCAAGTTAACACTTAACAGTAAAATATATTGTCCGGACGATTTAATATTAAGATTTGTTATGGGATGAATACTTTAAATTATTTAATTCAAGCAGACAATTTTGAAAACAAACGAGGATAAAACAAGTTCAAGTTAATGACGGAAACAACCTTTCCGTTTTGATCCCCAATAATAATTCTGATCCCCAATAATAATTCAATGGCATGTATAGATCTGCTTGACGCAAATTGTATGTTTTAAACAAGAGCACGAGGCCCCCTGCAAGAAGAGCTGTTGTTACTGACTTTAATTAAAGTAATACACCTAAACATCAAAACCTTCCTCTGTAATCAGTGAGCAGAATTCATTCCAATTTTGTATACAATCACCTCATGATTCTCGTCCAAAATACAAACAAATAATTCTCCCAGAGGGTAATGCTTTGTTGTAATCTATATATTTGCTTCACAGTAAAACACATCTGCTCTGGATATAGTGCTCGGAATGTAATTTTCTGCAACATTCATTTGCTGAAACAACATTAACCTTTCTAGATATGTAACCTTTCTAGATATGTATGCAAGTTTCGTGATTCTGTGACTGAAAAAAAGGGTTCAAGTGCCGTTGTAAGCATATGCCTGTCGTCACCTGCCCACACAAAATGTATTGGTACCATCCAAGAATAGTCGAGAAGGATAAGTTTAAGTATAAAATCATGTGTGACGATTTCGCCCGGTATGGTGTACAATAGTTTTATACTGAGACCGCTGGAAGACTAGATAAGTGCGAAACACACACACACACACACACACACACACAGAGTTAATATTAGGGTTGTATTTCTTAAGCTAAATAATAGCCTTATATTTCTTTTCGAATGCACTGGACCACGTTTGAAGAATGCAATGTAAATATCATGATGGGTTTCATGTAAGAATAGTTAAGAGGGACATGTCTTTTATACGAGTAACAGTCGTAAGTATCAAATTTCCATTGGCACTCAAAACAAGAGATTATGCGTTTATTAAGTAGTTTTCTTAATATGTTTCCGATACATTCTCGATTTTGTTTGGCAAAGCTATGGAAGATTGTGTTTCCCTAAGTAAAAATAACAATGTAAAGCTTTAAGGGAAACATTTAGCTGTACAATCAATATTTTTATGTTTTTCTCTATGCGATGCCTAGTATTTGACATATATTTCCTCACAAATCGTAATTGATGTCATTTGGTAATGATATTTTAACATATAAATAATGTCTGTGTATATCAAGAAATATTATAATTTGTCTAATAACCATCAGTTATATCATAGCTTGTATAGCAGTCAGTCTGACATCCAAAGTTATTCATATTAAGTGTATTTTCATTTGGCATCACACTCACTTTGTTCTTAAGTGTATCTTTTTAGAAACCGGTATTAAACCATCCAATCTTGGTTGACTCTGTTCCATTAGTTTTAATTCAAAATATTAATATATTTTGAATCATGACTCAACCGCATACACTTTAGAAATGTGCATAAAACTGATATACATCGGGTTGTTGTTTTCAGAATGTTTGTTTTCAATGAACAATCACGTTTTTCCTTTAATTCACGATGTACAGCTGAAATAACTTCCCTAGTAAGGCAAAATTAATATTTATACAGTCTCTGATGTAATAAGATGATGATACCAATGCTAAAATGGTCATAAAGTTTTCTTTGTTCAATCCTTTGGCGCCATTCTGACTGCATTGAATGTCAAATGTAAATGTTTGAATCAAATCGATCACTTAAGAAACGACATAAATTCAAAGTATAATCAAATATATAATTTCTTTCTTAATAGCAAGAATCAAGTTGCTTTCCTGGTATTCGGACATCTTATATTAGAGCACTCGATTTATTTGAATTGTTTCCAATAACGAAATTATTTCCCGAGATTAGTTTCGTTTGAACAATCACCATCACATGTATTCATTCTATTCTCTATTCTCAGGGGCCTCCGTGTCCGAAAAGGTAAAGTCGCTGACTTTACCACTCACTCTGCCCCTCACCTCGTGGGTTCGAATCCCAGCAGGCTCATTCGGATTTTTATGTGGGGAAGCCTTCCAGCTGACTTGCGAGAGGTCGGTTGTCCTACCAAGATGCCTCCGTGCATTCGGGGTTCCTCCACCTGTAATTAGCTGGACGTCGCTATATGACTGAATACTGTCGAAGCGACGGTAAACTCAAATAGTCAAGTCAAATAGTCAAGTCAAGTCATTCTATTCTCATATATTTATATTCTCACAAACAGTCTGACGTCTCCTAGATGTTCCTGAAGAAATATAAAAAAATATAAATAACAAAGACACTTAATTCAATGATTTGTTAACCTCATTCTCATGACTGTATTTAGGAATTTAGAAAGAAAATTTGGAAAAGAAAGATCGTGTCTGGTATATATAGGAAATAAGATTGTGTCCATTCGAGACTTGGCTACGGATAGCAAAGTTCTTTTTTTCGAAATCTCCATGAGCATGATTACTCATTGACACGTTGGTCCCAGTCAGACTTCAGCTACAGGCTAATAAGGATTATCTAATACTTAACCAATCCTAAACATAGTGACAACGTTCTGAGATCTATGCTCCAAATACGAAAAGATGATGTAGTTCACACTATACGTGCGATGTACGTGTTTGTTACTTGTACGTTACGAGTCTAGGTTATACGCCATTGACTCATTCGTTATCTCAATGCGTCCAAAAAAAGACCGACCTGATTTATTACCCGTTGGCTCCACGCTCTATGGGAACGTACTTTTCCATCAGGATTTGGTCAGAATTTCACCCGAGAGTGCGTTGAAATGTTACATTAATACATCCCATAG
>JAIFHC010000443.1:0-50000 GCA_021229015.1 Solen grandis
CATATACAAGATTCTGTCGCCAGACATTCAAATATCCTGGAGTATTTGGTTCAAAGAAAATACCTACACGATCTCTCACTTTCATATCATATATGATATAGATCTATTTAAATCCTTCAAATGTAATAAACTGTCTAAGGTTTTAAAAAGCAGACTTAAAAAATAACTTTCAATATCCAATAACAGTCAGAATATTATTATTATGTCTGCAGTTCTCGACAATGAACTTCAAATGAGTTTGCCATGGGTAATGTGCACATACAGAGGTAAAATCTATGAACAACAGTTGCACTTAGGTTCTTTTTTGTTGGTTTACATAAATAAGTGATCGTCTGCTTGCTGAGTGTTGACTAGTGGCTTAAAAATGATAAAAAGAGCTGAGAAAAATGATATTTCTCTGTTAAATTACTTCACACATCATACATGACGTTGAGTATTGAATTTGTATAAAAAGCTTGAGAATACCAATAGTAAGAGAACTCAATACTTGAGGATAGATCTTGACATAGTATGTGACTTATAGATATAAGCCTACACACTTTTATTGTATTATGTAAATATTTATCATGTTTAACAGGACTTATCGAGATTTTGAATGTTTTTTTTTCTTCAATTTTCTTTATATATCTTATGACAAAACATTCTTTAACAGATCTAACCCATAACCTTTATGTGATCCTGACATGGATGCTATCCTGGATGAGCTAGGTCTGAGGGAACAAAAAAGGAATTTTAGTAAACAACGGGTAAAATACATATTTTCTTATCTTTGATGAGTGTAAAACTGAGTGTGTGAGAGAGAGATTTTGTGGAAAGTTGGATAATTTCATAATGATAGATAATTATTTGCTTTCATTAAGGCTAGATCTATTTGAATTCAAAATAGATATATTTTTGTACTTTTTGCATTTCATTTTACTTATTTTTGCGCGAATTTTATAAACAAATGCCATTAAAGCTCACAAGAGTTATTTACCTGATTGCAACACCATGGACATCAGTCAATATCCCGACTATTTCCGTGTATGTATATCCGGCAAAAAAGTATTCACGCATCAAATCACTTTCTTTGGACCGTTAAGGTATAACTATGTATAAAGTATAAATTATATTTCTTTTTTCCATACCTACATGCTATATAAAGCATATAGGGTAAAGCAATACTTTTTACACCATAAACCTTTCCGCTTAAAATCTGTAATTAAGCCCATTTGGTCACATATTTTTTATTTAAAAAACAACAACAACAACAAACGTGAGTGTGAAAAGGAGAGGGAAAGAGGGAGGGAGATGTAAAAAAAAGGAGAAAGAAAGAAAAAATGAAGAGGAAGAGAATCAGAAAACATGCTTGATATTCACATAGAACTGCCTGTAAAGTAAGGTTGGTGTCGACATGATACCAATATCATTTCATAACACATACATATTTACTTGTAACATGTAATATATGCAACGTATTCAGTCAGTATAAACTAAAATATTCAAAAACATAAAAGCAAAAATTAAAAAATATTTTAAACAGAGATTCCCCTTGATTCATTAATGAACTAATCATTTCGTTTCACAGTGGCTCTGTTTTCTATATTCCTCGTCTGTAAGTCAATGGTTCGTTTATACATAGCTCTGACACAAGATAGAGTACTTTGAACTGTTTAATAACGGATACTATCACCATAACCATTTAAACCAGAAAACATTTCTTTGATTTGTTTCGCTTACACGTGTTTACATTCAATTTGCGCATTCTTACAATATGTACCGGAAGGCGAAATGCGAAATATTGAATTCTCGCCTGGCGGGTTGGCGGGGCGCCGCACGAAAAGTCGAAAAGACGAAATATTGATTATTTCGTGCCGCGGGGCGAGATGTCGAAAAGACGAAATATTGATTATTTCGTGCCGCGGGGCGAGATTTCGCGGCGAAATGTCAAAATCTCGGGGCGAGATTTCGGGGCGAAAGGTCGAAAACACGAAATGTCGAAATCTCGGGGCGAGATTTCGGGGCGAAATGACGAAATATTATGTTTCGTGTTGCGGGGCGAAATTTCGAGTTTTCGCCCCGAAATCTCGCCCCGAAACTCTGGCATTTTCGTGTTTTCGACCTTTCGCCCCGAAATCTCGCCGCGAGATTTCGACATTTCGGGGCGAAACTTCGCCCCGCGACACGAAACATGAAATGGCAGAAATCAGCCACCATACCTAACACAACTAATCTTGTATAGATGAACTGTTTTCATATATTTTAACATCGTTGTATGATATTTTATTATCATTATTATTGTTATTATTATTTATTTGCATTATTATTTTTATTATCAATATTATTTGCACTATTATTATTTGTATTACTTGGATTGTTATTATTTGTATAATTATTATTTGCATAATTTGTATTATTAAGAAATTCTTGACAATAATTCATCCCCGTTTTTATATGATTAAAAACAAAACAGAAATTTAATTGCTTTCGCTTTTTATATTTATACGCCATGAATTATAAAGGCTTGGAATATTAAATCGTTGTTGTATTTTTTTTAATTTAACCATATTTATTAAACATTCTTTTTTATAAGTTTCAGATGTTATACGATTAAATGCACCTAATATTGAATAATCTATTTTTAACATACTATTATTTACATGTACGACTCGTATTTGTTTTATTTGTTATTTATTGCAATTATCATGAATTCTACACACAGACACATCAACACACACATACACAAATTGTACTACCCCAATCTGTTTAATGTACACGATCTTCCATGTAGTGTACCGTGCAGAGGATGTGTACTTTACTCAGATTGGCACCATCCGGACATATCAATAAAGCGCAACTCTTGTCGAACTCTTCGACCGCCACGTGACACAGTGGTAATTTTGTCTTCTCATCCATAATTTATTTGAGCAACAGACACAGGCTATGGTGGTAGATATTATTTTTATGATCCCTCTCCACGAAATCAATACTATTGTGTCCCTGGAGATGTTTTTATCCGGGAAAATATTATCTGGATTAGAAATGAAAAATACCAAAAGAAAAAAAGAAAAAGGAAAGTTATTTTTAGCATTTGAATATGATTATTTTTTTCCTACAAATTACTTTTTAAGAGGGGGAATGAAAACATGGAAGTGGATTCATTCGTTATATTTTTTCATTTAGAATGGTTTTCCGCTTACAGAATATCAACATATGAGCTTCATGAAAATAAAAAAAAAATAGCAAACTATCAAATTATTATTAGGAAATTAATTTCCTTTTTTGTTATCATTATTGCGTTCAATGCGTAACGTTTTGTTTTTAACTGCTTCTTTTTGGTATTTTTTTTTACCGTGAAATCATTAATTTTTGTGGGACACTAATTTTCGTAGATTTCGTGGATGGTTTATCCACGAATATTAATCTCCACGAAAAATTTTCTCTTACATAGACCTCACGTTTTCTAGAACATAGATCCACCAATAAATGTACCCACGAAATTCCCATAGGTACATAATCAACGGAATTTAATGTCAATGAAAATTAATGATTTTACAGTAATTAGCATCTATCCTATTACTATGAAGTAGAGATGGTTGCCGGAAATATGAAATTTACCTTTTCCAGAGAAAAAACATAAAATATGTTGATTGTTTTATTGATCTTATTTGCATTAATATGAAATGTATATGTACTTGTAAAACTGTACTGTTTTTTTCATATTATATGTAAAATATTGTATCTCATGGGCCAGTAGGCCTATATGATTTGCATATAAAATATTAACCTATTTATCTGTCTATCTATTTCTATATTTTTCCGTTTCAGTTTTTGGCTCCTCCTCACACGATCAGCTCCAGCTAAATCAGTTTGATGACAATGACCACAGAACACGGCATAAACGAAACACGTCGGAAGAAACTGAAGAGAACGCCGTTAACGGAAGTGACGTCACGACATCGTCAAAACCCACCACGACCCCAACTTGGCTCAGAGACCTGCACAACAATGTCTATTATGGGTCATGGGCATATATGCAGACGAAATTATTCAGGGAACACAAACGTGGTATTTTGTATTTTATACGTATAGTTAATATCTCAATGTCGGTCATTAAAATGTATCGTTTAGAAAAACAAGTTCCATATCACATTCTTTTATTTTTTTTTTATTTTTTTTTGTAATGTTGTTGTTTTTGTTTTGTTTTGTTTGTTGGTGCTGTTGTTGCTTTTATGTTGGTTGGTGGTATTTGTTATTCTTGTTTTGGGGTATCACGATGTATCACAGTATTGAAATATAACCAAAAGAGACCTATTTACCAAACAAGAAAAAAATGTAAATTCTACTGAAATGCAGAAATAATTAGCATTATGCTTAACATTTATTGTGACCAAAGTAAGCTATGAAATAATCTTTTTATGTACTCGTACAATATCTTAATATAGCATTAATTATATATCTTGTTGTTTTTTGTTTTGTTTTGTTGTTGTTGTTTTGTTTTTGTTTTTTGGGGGGGGGGTTGGGGGTTGGGGGGGGGGGGGCTGTGGGGGTTCAAAGTGCACCTTTCTGATACTAAATATAATTAAACTATTTGCAATAGCTTGCATACGTTAAGTCTTCGAGAGGTAAGCTTTTGTTTTTTATATAAGCATATGTGGTACTAAATCGATACGAGTGGTTTTATTGCCAGCCGTATCCTTTATCCATGATAATAAGAGTATAGTGTGTGCAATGTTAACATGATTTTTATCTTTATGTTCAAAACAACAGATAATTAATTGGTGTATTTTATTCCTTTTACATTCAGCTGTGTTCTACTTTCATTATTCCATTACGAGAGGAGTTAATGAATGTTGGTACGGATACAAATCAAAATCAAAGTAAACAGAATATAAGCAAAATCAGTGTGCGTGTCTATGAAAAAAATCTCCGTGTGTTATGCATTTTAGTGTTAACTTATCAAATGCATCTAGAGGAAAATATTTCAAAGAAGATTTAAAAATAAATAATAATTATTTTACTTTTATAGACAGATAGGTATATGAATTTTATTATGACCATGAGATATGCTGATTTATAATTAACAATACTTGGGTCGATTCCACCAACAGTTCTTAGCGCTAAGTAAAACTTAAATACTTAAGGGCGAATTTCATTAGTCTTGGTTCTCTACTGAAATGCCCAAATGTTTCATTGTTAGTTATTATGGTAATAGTTAAATCAGCTAAGTCATGTACTTAAATATTTCATAAAAAAGCAATGGTGGATGTGTGTCTATCTAGTTTAAGAAGTAAGTTTGCGCAAGTTTTAGTTTAAGCATTACTTTGCGCTAAGTATTGTTGGTGGAATTCGAACTTGAACTCAACTTACAAAACGATGGTCCAAAATATACAACTCTGTATTGTACATTACTTTTCTTATCATATGGTATCGTTGGTATAAACAATTACTCAGTGAAAGACATTGAAATACATATAAAATTAAATTAAATCAATCAAATTGCCAACCATTCTCATCACTCTCATCATAGGTTTACAAGAGCATGCATGCTAATAACTCAAAGAAAAAGGAAACAAAAACAGGTTTAGCTGAATTGTCAAAGTATGCAAGTTGTGTTTTACAAAGGTTTGAATTATTAAAATTTGTTGGTTGGTTGGTTGGTTATTGATTAAATGGTGGATTTATTTATTGATTTATTTATCTGCTTTCTTACTAAGTGCAATATCGTATCGTAGTGGTAACGTGCTTCGCTTCTCACCAATGCGCCCCGGGTTTGATTCCTGGTCACGTACGTGAGAGGATACAGTGGTCGCCCGTCCAGACACGTGGGTTTTCTCCGAGCTCTCCGGTTTCTCCCTCATACACCAACAGAGCCATCGAGAGGGATCAATATAACTTACAATCTGACTAAAGTCGTCTTCTTTATACGCTACGCTACATAAGGAAGGAAGATCGTGTACTTTAGTCAGATTGTATAACTTGTTTCGTTTCGATGTAAAATAAATAAAGCTTTAACCGCTTAGCTACTTTCTTTTTTATATTTCAGAGCCCACCGTGTGCTTCAACAATGGAACGAAAGATACAAACGGTACCACTTTAAATCAATTCATCTGCCCCATGTCCAACCAGTCGGACGCCTTTGTGTTCTGCTGTGGGATGGTACCCGGCCAGTTCTGTTGCACAAAAGAAGAGGAGGAAAAAGAAGAAGAAGGATTGAAGATTCAGGACATCGATGTTTTGTAAGCTTGATATTTTAAACATTTTTTCTCCTAAAAATATATAATTTCTTCGAAATCTGGGACAAAACGAACTTCTAGTAACATTTTCTTTTGAAAGGAAGGCTTGCTCAGTTTATTATTAGCCTGTTAAACCAAGGCATTTGTTGCTAAACCACTAACTGTTTTTGTTCAAGGTTTTTGCCCCAGAATAAGAATAAGTAACTTGAAATGGACTAAAAGTTTAAGTTTAGCTTTCATGAATTGTTAGAACACGCATGCAAATGTTCTTTAATACTTCATAGAATATATGAACAGAGTGAATCAGTACTATTTTTAGATTTTATTTGAAGGGTTTTGTGTTTATTGCTGTATCTGCTAAATTACAAACCGAACTGGGAAAGCCTGGATATAATTGGGTTTATAATAATAAATGGTTTCCGGTTACATATTTTGTAAACAAAAAAGCAGAGTACCAGAATAAACAATCAATTTCTAATTGGTCGTTTCTTCCTTCCCACCATATTTTGGGAAAGCCGCATATGACGTGTACACAAACGGAAAATCTCGGCTATCTGCCACGTGCAACATGTCCAAAATGTTGCGAGAACGATAAGGTCTTTCATGATGGAATTACAAATATATGGCTTGTGGCTGAGACCACAAGCTAAAAGCGGTATTTTTAGATTAACTCTTTTTCATCCCCATCATCTTCACCGTAATCGTCATCATTATCATCATGTAGGGATATATCAAATACATGAACATGAAAATATACCTAACACATAAGGACCGTCATTATCGGCTTTTGAAAGTCGGAGAAAAAAAATAGAACATGCGTGTGAAGACAACATCTATAAAAAAAAAACAATTTTGCTCCTGATTTGCACTCGCTGTGACTAATGACAGTTTTATCCCTATAAACAAATTTGTTTGGAGGTTATCAGAAGTTTTCAGGCAGAACAAATCGTTTAAGCAACAATAATAGTAACGCAGTATATATTTAGGTACATGTATATATTTACGCATGCGCCATGTAAAATTCAAAATGTGATTTTGAACCACTATTTAAAATATTAAGACACACAAAGCAATATTTATTTGGGCTAGATAATCTTTATTAAAGAAGTGAAACATATTTACGCACCTGAAGGCATTGGTCATACTAATCATTTTAACATTTGTATCACAGTTTTTGTTCGAGAAAATTCGGTAATAACAATAACATAACCTCAATTCTGTTTTCTTTTTTTAGGAATTTGTATTGGAAGCTTGTTCATATTATTCGTGTTATAATATTGTTTATATTTTAAATTTTATGGTATTTATCCCAAGCCAAGCGAAGGGGAGAGCTGCAATAAGGTCATAAATTTTAAAATATAAACAATAACATATTTATAGTTTGTCACGTAAGCCATGCAGTTTCACCTTTGACCTCGCGTAATGGAATCAACCTCCGTTTGATTGACAGTCCACGTGATGGCTCATAGTCAGTATCCCTGGGTAAATTTTATAAGGCTACATGCAAAACATGACGTAATCTCCCGCCGCCACAACAAGCTCCGCCCATTCAGTTCAAAGGTCACGTAGGCAGCATACACTTATATTTTCTCCTTATCGAGACCTCACGGAGAACTTTATGCAATATATTCTTTTTTCAAATTTTGAACGAGATGCAAGAATTTCATTGGACGATTAAATCTGTAATATTGTCACTGGCTTTTCTACTTATTCGTTCAATGAGGCGCTTGTATTTAGTTCAAAATTTGAAAATTTATATTATATAAAATGAACCGCAATGTCTTGATATGGAAAAAAGTATGAGTATGTATGGTGTATATGGTACCAAAGCGGATTATGGGCGGAGCTAGTTGCGGCGGCAAATGCTTTACGTCATTTTTGTTAGCTTAGAATATAAATGTACCCTGCGACACTGACTGTTTTTCAACAGAGATCTTAGTCTCGGCGGATACAGACAATTTATTTACGTGTCAAGCAATTTATGAACAAGATCCTCTGTCTACCAAATGTCAAACAACGACTTCTAAATTAGATCTCAGGCCCGATATTGCTTTGCTCTGTGTTTTTCGTCTGGGATGCGTCAGATTTGTTCAGCCGTTAACCCTCGTTCCTAATTGGAAATATTTCCTTATATTATTCACTATTTTGACCTAGAGGGTCTTTGTTATACCCTAAAGCTTACCCGGTAAATTGTGTCAATTTAACTCAAGCATTTCTTTCATTGCGACAATAAAGGTTAATTGCAACTATCATTTGCATCCAATATTTCTTCTTATTTAGTTTTGGTTTCATCATGAAATAACGATAAATTATTACTTTTCTGACATTTTAGACAAATATTATATATAGCAAAAGGCCAAATTTTACAGGGTTGACTGGAAAATACAATTTCATACTAGAGCTATAGAATGTTTCGACATCTTAATACTTTTGCTTTATTTTGTACTCAGGTGAGCTATTGTGACCGATGAATGTTCTATGTCCGCCGTCGACATTTATTAACGGTTGTCGACATTTATTAGGGTTTGTCAACATTTAACTGACATTTCCCCCAAAACTACTGAGTAATTTTAATAAAACTTAACAAAAATGTTGCTTGAAAAATCCCTTCCATTTATTCAAGGAATTAAGGATCATGTAGAAAACTGGTTGCAATGACATCCAAAAGTGTTAGAACTTTTAAAAAAAACTTCTAATCGAAGATTTCACAGTTTTTCGGCACATATTTCCTAGGGTCACTCACCATTAATAATTTAAAAGGCCTCCGGGGGTTGGAGCATGTTTTCCTAATATTCTTTAATAAATACACATTTTAAAAATCTTCTTGTCCAAAAGTATACTGGCTGGATTACAATAGTTTTGGTAAAGATATTCCTTGCGTCACTCTCTACCATAATTGTTAAAATCGTTTGGATCCGTGAAAATTATGACCGCCATGGTGACAGAGCCCATTTTTCATATCATAAAATATTTGCCCATTAAAACCTGGTTATCAGGTGAGCTATATCAATGCATTCATTGCCCTCTTGTTATATTATAAATTATATTTAATTTTATTTTATTTCGTTTCCTCTTGCAACATATTCTAAGTTCAATCTGACACATTGCAAAATTATTAAAGAATAACAAATCCACGGGAAATGAATCCATTACCATCTTACCCAGAGCTGCAAGTAACATGGCTCGTGTATTTAGAAAATTATATATAGCTAAAAACGATGGATTTTTTTCAGATCAGTGTTCAAATAACGTGATTAATTTACACAATGAATGTTGTTATCCAATAACTGGTCTTAACATTGCTGCCAGATGTAACTAAATATTTGTACACATTATATTGTTACCACAGGACTGGGATCAGCATCGCCGTTGGTTTCGTGGTGTCTATATCACTGTGCATGTTCCTTTACTGCTGCTGTTGCCAACGGAGACCGGAAATACACGACGGCATCAAACTGATGTGGGTTCGGCGTTCATTTGGCAAAGAGCGTAAGTTTTGGGGGAAAATCTTATTCCCAGCATAAACAAATTCGAAAATCAAATAAACTCGTTTGGTCGGAAGTGTCAATCATGTAAACTGCGTGCCATATTTTTATATTGTCGCCATATTTTTATATAGCCAACTTGTTTTTCCTCACCAGTATCTTCAGATTAACTTATATTTGTTTTAAAAAGTGATTTGAAACAACATTTAAATTTCGTTTCAGAGGTGATAGTTAAGTTTTTTTAACATCGTTTTCAGATTATCAATCTGCACCTTACACACAAAAATAATCGGTTTCTGTCTATGGTAATCAGGAATGTTTTGTTTAGAATTTCGAGCTTTCACATTATGTATGAATAGTCCATGGTACGAAATTGATATTAAATGCAAGAAACTTATTGTGTGTGAGAGAGAGAGAGAGAGAGTACGACAGGAAGGAGGTATGGGGCGGGGGGTAATGTGTCCATTATTTTATTTGTTATAACCTCTCACATAACAGTTATTTCCCTTGTGCTGTTATGTTGAACCTCAAAGAATTATTCATTTAATATTCTTAATACAAACGACAATAATCCGTAAATTTCCAGTGAGCAGACTCGAACAGCCAACCTACCCCAATCACCTGGCCGTCGTGAGCAGCCGAGCCGGAAGCCGAATGGGGAGCCGACAAGGCAGTCGGCAGTGCAGCCGACAGGGAAGTCGACAGGGTAGTAGGCTAGGGAGCCGGCACGGAAGTAAGAACCCAAGTGTAAATCCGAGTCCCTCCGTCAGTAGACGCGCTTCCTCTCATGACCATCATCCGGCAAACCACTCCACTCGTAAGGCTTCTAATGTCTCTCACAGGATACGTCCTACCAATTCTTGCAATCACTATTTTATTTACTTGAAAAACTGCACCCTAAAGATAACTTATTACTATGGTGGCATAGAATGGCCATGCATATATTTATATTACTTGCGCAAACATAACTATTGCCTGCGACCGCTATAACTAACATGTTCACAAGCGACAACCACTGCGTTTTCATGCAGTCGCTATCGCGAATGGACACGCACGAATGGAGGTAGTTATCTCTTGCGCATGCGATATAAATATATTGCCCATGCCACCTTTATATAATGTATATTACACTCTTTAAGAAGCTATTGATAAGAATTTATTTCCTTGCAGAATGCAGAAATTTGCAGAAATTATATATAAAGAAATGTTACCTACAAATGGTAAAAGGTCACTGTCATTGCAGTAGGTTGAATTTCTGACCGGAAGACCAAAATTTGGATAAGTATTGCTATAGGTATGCCTATGTTCCCGGGAAAAGGTAGAGCTTAACTCAAGTTTAATGTTTTTTGTTGTTGTTTTTTTTCTTTCATCAACCGATAATTTGGAAAACAAAAAAATATATACAATATTGATTGTTTTTATCATTAAAAAATATATTGACTCCATGTAGCAATGTTGTTTGTTGATGCCAAAAAGATGTTTTATCATTTCGATATTTCGAATTAAATCTGTATTACAACTCTTCCCTATGGAATTATAACATTATAAAAAAATATTTTCTATTTTTTGAAATACGAACAACGATATGTGTTTCTTTATCACCACAACTGAGAGAATATAGCAAAGGTTGATTTTAACCTGAAAGGTATTTGCCTACATGATGGTTTTACATGCATCATTATGCTTATATCAGAATAGTTTTATCGTTTGTATTTAGCCGCTAATGCAGGTTCAACTGTATATATTTTTGTAGAATTACAGATCTGTTTCCGCTTAAATCCTCTGCAGTGCTTTTTACGTATTTTATAAGGCAGTGTCGTTTCGCTGTTACATCGAGGTAGATAGTTTATTCAATATTACGCATTTGATAGTTTTGTAACTGCTAAGTCAAAAGAATAATAAGAATGGGTGTATAGTATTTTTATATTAGACATTGCTTTTAGACTTAGTATATCTATATAATGCTTTTGCATGAATACATATTTAGTTCATTTTGTTAGAATAATGAATATTTACCTCTGAAAATATGTATTGTCTGTTTTAATTAATTCAATGTTCCATCTTATTTATATGATTTCAAAACAAAGGTCTTAAGATAAGATGGTAAAAGGGTGATAGTGTGTTTTCTTAGTTATGAACAAATAACTCATATATCTTTGGCAAATGCATTTGTCGTCACCGCAAGCCATTTTCGTAAAGAGCTTTGAGTCTATATAATCTTTACATTTTAATTTAATGATAAGAACATAAATCATTTTTAAGCTGTAGCTATTTACGGTAAATCTTTATCGATGTTTTTTTTTTTTTTACTTCTGAAAAAATAACTCAGACGACGGCTCTTTTACACTACATGTAACAGGTAATTTGTCATTCATACTTTTGAAGAACTGATACAATACAAACATATATATGTATTATTACTCATTTTCTTAATATGTCTTCAAAAGTCGAATAGAAGTTATATGTAATACTATATACGGACACCTTAAAGTGACAATGCACGTCTTTGTTTACTTGTGCGCCACATTTATTCTCCATAAATGCCACAAGTATTTCGTTAAAACGAATTACTATTTCGTAGAACGATACAAAGATACTTCGTCAAAAACGATTTCATATTCAGTAATTACAAATCTAACTCCATTCCTACATTTTTTTCTAAAATATGAAATATTGTTACGTAATTACGAAAGACATTTTATAAAAACGAATCAATGTTAATTTTTCGATAATACTAAAATTTGATGAAAAATGCAATATCACTCACGGGATCACGCTTTTTTTAAAGAATTTCCACAAATATTTAAGTCTGCTTATTTTACAAAAATGATTATATTACATTTGCATGCAATTTTTGTTTTTTAATAATTCAAATTATGAAATCCTTTCATTAAATCAATTGCTATTTTCATGATGAATTTTGTTTTTGTCCAAGGTGACTTATTGTTGAGCTACCAGCTAATCAACTAATGGTTGACAATAATCTAATGGTTGACAATAATCTAATGGTTGATAATAACCTGTCTGTTGTTGTTGTATTGGAGTTTACCGTCGCTGCGATATATTTCAATCATATAGCGACGTCCAGCTAATTACAGGTGGAGGAAGACCCCGAGTACACAGAGGTACCCGGGTAGAACCACCGACCTACCGCAAGCCAGCTGGAAGGCTTCCTCACATGAAAAATCCGAAGTCCCTAACCTGTCTGTATATCCCAAAGTATGAATGACAAAAAATGTCGTTATATCCGAGGCAAATATAATGACTTAGCATACGGGTAACTTTATAATGAACGAACTTTGTTGACAAATATCCATTGACAAGTTCTGCTGGCAAGTCAAGATTTTAATGTCTTCACGTCCCAACACGCAGCGTTCCGTCACGTCACTTCCTGTCTTCCCTCAGATGAAAACAAAGATTTCCCGTCATCAGCAACATGCTGTAAAAAGCGACTGTTGTTGCTGTTGTTGTTGTTTTAATACTAAAATTCGTCAAATTTCTTTTGCGGGGCTCAGCGCAGTGTACAATTAATAAGAAAAAAAAATGTTCTAGATTGATTTTACGTTAATATTAAGTTTAAACATGTTTTATTTTCAAAGTTTTTACAATATACATCAATACAATATCAATATACTGCGAATATGCCTTTGACAAAATTGTTTTACACATAAATTCTCATAATTTAGACAAAGGGCTTAACTAAACAGTGTACACATTGTATAAATATTTAGCGAGGCTGGCCTATGATGTGGACAATCTAATATGTCAATGAAAGACAATTAAACGATGTAACCATTGTAAGACTTACATGAGCTGTGCAATATGTTATAAGTGAATTATGTGTGAGGAAAATTATATATATATATTTTATATACGTATAGTAAAGAATAAATACATGTACATCTACTATTCGTTTAATAATGATAACTGAAGAAACGAGATTTGATTGAGACATTAAATTTGGCTCAGTGTTTAAAAGTTAAGAATAATTTAGTCGTCAAGTAATTTTCAAACTTTGCATATCATATTGTGTTCTAAGTGTCAAGATTCTGCACAGGTATGTTATTTCTTGCAGTTTTCCCGAGGTTTGATTATGTTTACGCTCGCATTAATAAAATGTTAACATATAACATATTTCCTATTGGCACGTGTATTCAGTCTTAAGACTGTTTTTTCATTATGCACTTTTGCAACAAATTCATACAGAAACCTTCATGGATGCTTCCCAGCTGACTGAATTCATTTTCTTGTAGATTCTCCAAGACCTAGTCCCAAACCGGAAGTCCCTAGCTCTGTTCGCATCACCGTCACAACCCCCTCGGATGAGCATGGACCCACACAACCTTTGCTCAAATCGACGGATAACGAAGGTAACTTTACCAAAGGAACGAATATCTAATTTAAGCAAATAAAACTAATTTTATGCCCGCATTGTCAAGTGCTAGGAATATCACATACAATTTGTTGCTGTAGTTTGTTTGTTTTTTTTTTTTTTTTTTTTTTTTTTAAGTATAAAAAGGATTTCATTAATTTTAAATTTAAAATGAAAAAAAATATATATCATCTAAAGGGAATCATTAAAAAAATCAAACTATTCAGAGTATCTTTAGAAAACATGATTTGCAAGGGAGATAACACCGCTTGGGACATATTTGTCCGCATCGTTTTCAGCACCCTGACGTCATCGACAATCCCCTCTGATTAAGGATTACACACACTAATAGCCATCTATTCCGTCATAGCCATAAATATAGCTTCACAATATAAGCTTTTGAAATGACAAACAACGGAAATCTTAGGGGCAAACCATGTGACAGAGTTCTTTTATTACCTCCCCTTGGTAATTTAGTTTTCATTAGTATTAAAGCTAAAAAAATGACTTCCTATTTCGACGGTAAGTTTTAGATTTTTTGTCATAATCAGTTGAGCTCATAATCGCCGGAAATGAAATCAAATTGCAGGATTGTCATTGCCTATTTTTTTTTTATTTTTTTATTTATTTTTTTTTTTTGATGACGGTAGCTTTTTTCTTCATATTTTCTTTATTTTATTTTTGTTATATATGCTGGAATAATGTAAGTAATGTTCATTTTGCAACTCATATAGATGTCTAAGAAACAAAATAATTGTATGTTGTTTTTATTTCAGAAATAGCTTAAATCTAGTTCAGAAATGAAATCAGGACATACTCGAACGATAACTGGAACAAATTAGGATAACGTTTGGATTACCCTTGAAGTTGAAGTGGAAAGTCAGAGTCTCCATGGAAACCATTGTATCCCCAAAATGCAAAAACAGGCTAATGGTGTAACATGTGAAATCACCATGGAGGTTGTCGTGTTTTTATTGTAAATAATATTAACTTTTTCAGTCATTTTCACTATATTTTAAACTACACAGAATTTATTTTATGTGCTTAATACTTTTATTTTACATCCGCTATCTGAAATTGTTTTTCGACAATCAAATTTTCGGACTGCGGTCTGCGTGAAATTTGGAGGAAGATATATTATGAAAATAGTGCACCGTTAGCTAATCTGAAAATTGTTTTATTGTTTTTATTTTTTAGACTTAGGTAATATTGACTTAATCATATATTTGATATATCTATATTCAATATTATACAGTTTGGTAAAAATTAAGTTATTTAGAAGTCACAATTAATCAAAATAAGGTAGATACTTTTGATATGTTGCTACATAATTAAACTATAAATTAACTCTTGAAAATCGTGCATAAATGTTTGTAAAGGAAATCAAAGAAATCAGTGGTAAAGAAGCTTTTTTAAAATACATATTATAGTGTAATCCGTTGTTAATTTGTAGACAGTTTGTCGTGGTTTGAAAGCCTTCTCCTAAATGCTGGGTATATATACCATTTCGTGTGATTACATGTATTAAGCACGTGCTTGACAGAGATTCTTCGAAAGTTCTTGGGAAAAAATAGAAAAGCAAAATATCTTTAATATTACTCTTGCCTGAGACCTTCAGCTTTAACACAGTGTGCCCTGCAGTTTTGCTTGACATTTATTAGAGGACAAAAACAATACAAGATTCACCTTAACATTTAGACCTAAGAAATTAATCAATCAATCAATTAATTAATTAATTAATTAATTAATTAATTAATAAGACAAGCTATCAATTAATTTACTTGAAATCAAGATGAATAGGGGTGCTCTTAATATTTATATCCCGTTCAATGTTTTGAGCATTTGTAACTGTATTTGCGACCGGTACAGATCTAGATCAGCCAGCACATCCATGCAGACCGATCATGATCTGCACTGTTCGATATTCAGTCAATAAAATTTCAGCAAGTACCCCCATGAATAACTAATGGTACAATCTAAAATGAGGAAAGGACGAGTTCAATTAAGAAATTTAGGATGGTAAGAGATAAAATATAGAATGGCGCCCGTATTACATGTACATACTTTTCAGGCGATTTTTTTATATTGACTTTGAGGTTGTGCTTATATGTTAACCATTAGTGACTCAGTGGACACATACACGCTGTTTTTATGGTTTAATATCTACACATTTGTTTAGTTAATGTGCCTTTAACTTGATTTCAGAATTTTATGAACTGATATGTAAGAAATGCTTATCTAACATCTACAAACATACATTCTATAGGTTTTAATCATTTAAAGAGTGTGCTTATTATGAAATTAAATTATTAATAAAAAAAATACTTTAATTCCTTCTAAATGAATCATCAAAAGTGACATTTTTCAATGTCGTAAGACTACTGTGTTTACTTTCAAGGCGCCTTCAGCGATATTACTATATAAAGTATAATTATGTATTGTATACATGCAAATGTACAAATGTTCTTATATACAGGAGATGTAAACGCACGCGTCTTGTTTATCGTACATACAGTCAAATGGATGTATGCCACTTAATTGCTCTTTTGAACATATCTTGGCATTATGTTTGATTCTATTGTACAATTTACTTTTAAATTGTGTCCAAAGCGTTTCATGGTAAAATTATTTGTATTGTTTCCAAAGTGTTTCATACTAAACATTAATGTATTGTGTCCATGCTAAAGAAAAAGTAAAGACTAAACTTTATTTGTATTGTGTCCAAAGCGTTTCATGCTAGAATTTCTTCATATTGTTTTCAAAGCAACTCTTAAATACATTGTACATGTATGTTTATTTCGGTGCAATTAACATCCAAAACTTCAAGTGTTATATATTGAAGTTCCTGGTACAGACATATGCAGCAATAAGGTGAATATGTCTATGTTCCTGGTGAAACAATTTATATAGGAAAAAAAACCATACATTTTAAAATATTTATTACTAGGTATCTACATTAATGTTTGACTTACTCATTTTGTCACTGTATATTAATACCAATTACGAGTAACGGATGGATACATCTCGATATAACTCAGAAACGAGGTGTGTGTGTGTGTGTTTCGAGGACGTCTTTCTGTACATATGTAAATAGTTTTTCTTCTTCGCTCAACCGTTTCAACTTTATAATTTGTTAAGATAAGTTGTACTTATCAAAACAAACATAATAAACTTTGTGTTGATATTAAAGGGGTATATCCGAGACGTCTGCATCTAGTCATGTCTGGATAAATTACTAGAAACAAAAAACTAATTTGAAATTCTTTTCAGAGGTTGTTTATTATGACTTCCAGCCATTTTTTAAACAGGGGACGAAACTGAGTATTTTAAGGGAGTCGATTTTTAGTTAAGCCTATCTGAAATAAATGTTCTTAAGGTGATCAGCATTGACCATCACTTACTCCATACTGGTATGAATATATAAACGTGGGTTACATACAAATACCGTTGAGTTTGTAATTTTGTCAACATACATTAGTACTTTAAGATGAAAAAGGGAGAAATATCAGTAGACAGACAGACAGACAAAGAAAACAACAACAATGTTATACATTTAGTAAGTCAATCAGGCTATACATATATTATTGTTGTATAACTCAGATGTATCCCTTAATAGCAAGAAAACTACGGAGAATGATTAGCGTCAAAACATATAGGCGACGGTGATTATACGGTAGCACAACACGTGACATAAACCACTCTGAGCTACTCAGCTATCAGTGTTGTTGCCATGTCAATGTACCGATGCAATACTGTTAATATCGTATCGTGATGCTGCTGACATCGTGTCATCGTCTGTATCGGTGTAAATATCGTTGTATATCGCGATTATTGCGTCGCAAGGATGCAGAAAATAACCGATTTCATGTCTATGTTCATTCATATGAATGACAACTGTTCGTCTAACATTCTCCATCGATATATGTAATTGTCTATGTAAACTCTCCATCAAACACTTTTTAAACATACTTTTATTCTGTCATCGATATCCTTTCATCGATGTCTTTAGATATCGTTCCTTTAGGACTGGTTCATGTTCAGATACTATCTGTTATTGTCAAAGGCTGTTCATACTAAAGTGGATTTTCCGCTTGAGTGTCCAATCTGTATAGCAAACCTTGTGGACTGCCCTGCGTTTAGTTACCCTTAAAATTCCGTAACATTAGCATTTGTATCCCTGTTGTATCGTAGTGTGTAGAGTGCAAGCAGAAGAGCGTTATGGTTAACTGAACGCAGGGCAGGTGTAGACATAATGATTTCAGAACCGGAAGTGTTTAGCATAAATGGTGAATTGAATAATCCTGTCATCACATAAATCCATCGATTGTTTATATATCGTTCTTTTAGAACTGGACACTTTCAGTTATAGTCAAAATCGTTTACACTGGAGTGGAGTTTTTGTATGAGTTTCCTAAAAGGCAAGATTGTATACTGGTGTGGACAACAGAATGATCGAACCACAGCCGGAAGTACTGAGCATATACGGTATATTGAATTCACTTATCACATCATAAACTTCATGTATCTTGTACTTCGATTTTTTATAAGACCGATGGTTGTACCCGCTTTATTTGGCGTATGTTGATGATGCTGAAAACTGTTTTCATGATGTTTTTTTACTGTAGAATATTGTTGATTTGAGTATTTAAATGATATGTGTGTATGTCGGCGAGTATTCTCAATTCTCAATAAGCGTACCACATACCCTCACGCGTACGTCACCCGGAATTGAACCCGGGACGAATTGGTGAGAAGCGAAGTTCGTTACCACTATGCTATCCAGGTACCCTTCATTGTACTTCAGTTAATGATAAATTTCGGTCTGATAAAATATAACAACGCCGTTTGCTTACAAAGGATCATTGACAAGTCCTCGCCTTGTTATTTCAAAGTCACATCTGCAAATCAGATCGGCTTTAAAGTTTTGACGTATTTGAACTGCATTTTAAACAAATTGAATTGAAACTTTAGTTGGACTATGTACATAGAGCCTTGAAATACTGAATTCAGTATGCATTGTTTTTGAAGCATGACTTTGTAATATTAAACAGAAAACCCTTACAGGAATCATACAAAACAAAAAGAATTATAGCAGGAGATCTTCTGAGACAATTCCAATTGTATGTTGAATTCTAACTAGGTCGAACTGGCAGATATGACCTTGTAATAATAATAAGACAATGGTATATGTTATTTTTTGAAAATATTGTGTAACATAGTTTTTTTGTGTTGTTTTTTTTAATAACAAATAATGTAACATAGATTATTTGGGGCAATGAAAATATCGAAATCATAAAGGATTTAAAAATTAATTTCAATGATTTATTTTTGATCCGTTTCTCTTTTCTTGTGAAAGCCAACTTTTAGAAGACAATTAGTCATTTGATATCAAAATACTGAATTATAGTGAGGACTTGCGTGGTTGTATGAAGGTGATAAATGGAATTTTTGTGATAAAAGATTTTCAAGTCATTCTTTTTATTTGCATGCATGTTATGTGATTTTATAACTTTTTAAATTTTTTATGCAAATTGACTTCACAATAAATTTTCCTTAAACCTATAATACGTTGTTATGGTTATTTCGTTTTACACTGATAGTGACCAGTCACTGTTACCAGTTTCTTTCCAAGAAAGTGACATGGCTTGACTATTTGAGTTTACCGTTGCTTCGACAGTATTTCAGTCATATAGCGACGCCCAACTATTTGCAGGTGGGGGAAGAATCCAAATGCACGGATGCATCCGGGTAGAACCACCGACCTACCGCAAGCCAGCTGGAAGGCTTCCTCACATGAAATTCTGAATGACCCTGCCGGGATTCGAACCCACGCTGAGTGAGTGCTAAATTTACCCTCTCGGCCACGAAGGCCTCGCAAGAAATTGAAATGTGAATGTCCAAACAATATGTTAATAAACATATTAAAGAACAGTCCAATACAAAACAGAAATCGATTTATTATCAGTTACTCCTCCTATTATTAAATGTCAATCCTTGAGATATGCAATCAGTTGTTCATTCCAACACTATATTATTCATTCTTTCATTCACTCAGACATTCATAGTCATCTGTTCTGCTACCAATATAGTTACTTTCTTAAAAGTTACATAGTTATAGGGGCAGGTAATCCAGTCTATTACGATGTAATCCGCATTTGCTGTAGTTACCTCCCTTCGTAGAGACTTGCTTCCGTTGTGAAATATTTGTTTGTTGGGATAACTCCTAATAGAATGATAGAATATGTTTCTTTGTTGGTTAAACGTCCCACCGACAGTATTTTTAGTCATTTGGAGACGATGTCTACTTTAGACAGATATAGTGCTGCCACACTGCAGTATCACGCCGTAGACATGGTGGCATGATACCACACTCAGTCACATTATCCTGACACCGTAACAACCAGTCCTTGAACTACCCTTTTATGCTGAGCGCCAAGCAAGGGTGCTATGACAGTACCATTTTTTTACCACTTTGGTAAGTCGCGGCTGGGGATCGAACCCACGACCTCCCGCTCCGGAGGCAGACCCTCTTACCACTGGGCCACCGGGGACAAATGTGAAATGTAATATGTATTGCACCATAAAATCCATTGTACGAAATGTTTCTGCTTTTAATCTCAAGAGTTTGCGTTAAGTGTTTGTGTTGTGTTTGTGCATTACGTAAGTGCCTGGGAATTAGTGTTGCGTGTGAAAATGGAAAGAAAGTGTAATACAACGTTGCTATGGCGAGTGTAACTATATGTAATTCAAATATGTAGGAGGTGTAATACGACATCAGTCACTCAAGGTACACGCTATTATAAGTTTAAATTGTGTATGGAAAAAAGTACTGTCACACTCTTTACAAACAGAGCTGGCTTTTTAGTTTCCTTTGGTGGCATATTTCTGCCAGTCACTTATCCATTCTTTTTTGATTGGTTGATTGATTTTTAGTTTACCGTTGTTGTGACAGTATTTCATTCATATACCGACGTGTAGCTAATTACAGGTGGAGGAAGACCCCCGGATACACTGAGGCATCCGCGGGTAGAACCACCGACCTACGACAAAGCCTGCAAGAAGGCTTCTTCACATGAAAATCTGAATGAACCTGCCGCGACTCAAACCCACGCGGTGAGGGGCTAAGTGAGTGTTAAAGTCAGCGACTTTAAACTCTCGGCCACGGAGGACCCAAACTTTTCTGAAAAAATACCTCATACGCAGTTAGTATCTGAATGTGGAAAGCTTTCGTGTTATCCTCATAGGTATACTGCCTGTGCCAGCCATATATTCACATAATATTACCGGATATCATGCTTTTTTCAAGTTGGGGTAATTTGCAATTGTTCAAATAATTATCTGGGGGAAAAAACATGATATCCAGTTAACCTAGGTGAAAATATGGACGGCAGTAGTGGGCACTAACAAACAGTATTGTCCTGTTAAGATCTTGAAATTTAACTGAATATGTGACAACTTACAAGAAAAGTTTCGACATAGCTAAGTGGTTGACAGAATAATCCTACTTGAATAGCATACCTAAAAATAGAAATATAATGCACATGCGCGGATCCAGCTATTTATCTCAGGGGGTGGGGAGGGGGTCCTACAGGGATATGTTGGCCAACTATGAAAATTACCATATCTAGCCAACTCCAAAATTATAAAATTCAATGTTCATGATGATGGTTTTTTTTTTCTTCTTTACTTCTAACAGAATAATAGAATATGTTTGTTTGTTGGGTTTAACGTCCCACCGACGGTATTTCAGTCATTTGGAGACGATGCCTACTTGAGACAGATATAGTGATGCTACACTGCAGTATCACGCAGTAGACATGTGGCATGATACCACACCCAGTCTTGTCACTGGGCCAACCTGTTCTGGAACTACCCTTATATGCTGAGCGCCAAGCAAGGGGGCTATAACAGTACCATTTTTTACGATTTTGGTATGTCGCGGCCGGGGATTGAACCCACGACCTCCTGCATCCGAGGTGGACACTCTAACCATTTGGCAACCGGGGACGGTCAGTAATATACAGACAGTTAAGTCCTGTTAAGATACCTAAGTAGATAACTTGAAAATTTTCTACTTGCCAGATACTAACTGAATATTTGACAATTTTTCAGAAAAGTTTCAACATAGCTAAGTGGATAAGTGGCTGGCAGAAATATGCCACCATAGATTTAAAAGTGACTATGAGTGAGTGTTTTTGCCAGCCACTTATCTGCTTAGCTATGTCGAAACTTTTCTGAAATAATTTTCATATATTCAGTTATCATCAAGCAAGTAGAAAATTTTCAAGTTATCCACTTAGGTATCTTAACAGGGCAAAACTGTCTGTTAGCGCCCACTACTGCCAATCACATATTCACTTATTTTAACTGTATACCATGCCTTTTTCCAGATAATTACGTGAAAAAGTGCTTGTTATCCACATAATTTAACTGACTATCTTGAAAAAAGGCGAGATAACCAGTTATCTTAAGTGAATATATGGCTGGCAGTAGTGGGCACTAACAGGCAGTTTTGTTCTGTTAAGATACCTAAGAGGATAACACGAAAGTTTTCTATTTGCCAGATACTAACTGACTATGTGACATTTTTTCAGAAAAGTTTCGACAAAGCTAAGTGGATAAGTGGCTAGCAGAAATATGCCACCATATAAATCGATAAAAAATCAATGTTATATATTACACTGGTGAAATATTCGGTCGAAGATAGCACGTGCATGAAACACGCCGCATATGGACTAACACCAAAACTAATATATGTATAATATATATAATATAATGTAGAAGATGTTTTTAAATTTGAATTCAAACCATTTTTGAATCTATTTCTACGCCAGGTGCTAGAAGCAAAATCCATCGCAGTAGCTACTCCCCTTACAGTTGTCGATAACCACTGCACACAAGTAGATCCTGGATTTACTTTTTTCACTTTTTATTTTAGTTTTGAATATTTCAGCTTCGTTATATTTCACGAAAATAACATTCATGATTATGAAAAATGTAAAGACTTGACTTGACTGTTAGAGTTTACCGTCGCTTCGACAATGTAAAAAGAAATAACTTCAAATAAGATAAATTTATAAACTTAGGAGCGTTGGTCACATAGTTTCGACTCTCATCACTTTACTTGTGTGATGGCAGTGGTTAAGTTACGTAACGTGACGTAACCGGTTCGCGGCGTTTGAGGCATAAGGGAAAGATAGCGCGTTCGTTAAGCAAATAAAGGACGTTGCGTTGGGATAGTTTATCTGATGTGTCGTACAATGTTTCTTCTGTGTTGTAGTGTGGGATAATGTGCTTTGGATGTAACGGGGACAGTTGTATTAGTTATCAACGTATTCATTTAAAAGTGACCGTTCTTGGCGACTGATTTCTGTAAATTCTGACACGTATGTATTTATTAAATTCTATTCATTTGTTTATTTATTTTCATAAAAAAAAAAATCAGTTTTAGCATTTCTGAGTACTGTCATTTCTCAGTTCATGTATATGCAGTTTATTGTGTAAAGATGATGACGTAAGCACATATATATGCATACATATATAACGGTCTCTAAGTTACCTACTTGAGGTCCGGTAGCGGTAGAGCACTCGCCCTGTTAGCGAGTAGCGAGGTGTCCCGATTTTTTAGTTCAAGTTTGGTAGGCACATTTTTTCTTACTTCTCACCTTGGTACACATACATACGTACGCTGGGTAATCCAAACACACACACACACGTTTGCCAAAAGCCACAATGGCTTAAGAGCTATCGATCTTTGCCTCCACAATTGCGAAATGACACATTTCAATGAGAACTTATCCGGAAATTTCAATGTCACATGGCAATTTATGTTACAGTACCATATATATGTGGCAAATATGTAAGAATACATTACAGGTTTTCATTAAAAAAAAGTCTCGCAAGTACTCGGTATATCTAGGGCCGACCGTGAACTTTATTTCTATACATGCTCATAGAAAAGTTTCACGGGCAGCCATCGATATAAATGAATTCAAGGGTATGTGCAATGCTTTTTGAATGAATGAATGAATGAATGAATGAATGAATGAATTCTGTTTAGAGCGCACATTCAACATAATGATACTATACTGGCAAAATTCATACAAAAAAAAATAAATTAAAACTTGAACAAAATTATGACCACAATTTTTAGTTGTTGTTCTTTTTTGTTTGTTTTTTTTTTGTTTTGTTTTTTCGAGGGAAAACACGTAGACAACTTAGTCAATGCGATTTGCTGTTATTACGCAGTGTGTTTAAAATGTCCTGAAATCCCGATGTTTTATCATTGTTTTATAATTGATCGGTGTGTAATATAGACATGTTTTGACGCCTTGGCAAAGAGACAAGGTTCTGCCTTTGTTTGCTCACATAGTGTAGGTCAGTTTATACACGGTCTACAGGCCAGGATCCAGCGGGGGGGGGGGTGGAGGCGAGGGGGCCTTGCCCCCCCCCCCCCCCCCCCCAGCTTCCCTGGTCATACATTTTTCTAGGCTACAAAATCCATTGATTACATCATAGTAGTGTTGTCTAGAGGAAATCACTATCGTGGGCCCCCATACTGAACCACTCGCATAACCACCTGACCAGCCAGACTCCAGACTCCTACTGTCTTATGGCCCCCGGCTGTTAATGTGTAAGTAATCCGAATCGGCAGTCGTCTATGACTTGTGTGATAAGCGTGTGTTTAGGGTACTGCTGACACGTAACTAATTTGACTAAATCTACTCAACGAAATTTTGAATTCACTTTTCTCTACATGTATAAAGTTTTAAATCTTGCATTAAAAGCGGGTTAATTAGCTGCCAGGAGGTTGATGAACATTCAGGTATGAAAAATTCCCGATTTCGTTTTTGAAAAATTAAAAAAGTAATGATTTTTTTCTACTGTAGCAAAATAATCTTAGTATTCTGCAGAGTAGACGCATACCTACCGCTAGCCATGCAAATTAAACTTAATCAGAAATGGGTTGTGTTTCTAAATGTCACCAGCTTTACTATTTTACATAACTTTTTAAGTATTATTTTTATGAAATTAACTCCTTTAAATATTTTTCCTGAAAAGAATAACTACAAACAGTAGGCCGATACATCATCATGTTCACTTAATAATAATATACATGTATGTGTATTCACGGTCTCTTAATATAGACACCCTGTGTATTTTAAATTTAAAAAAAAATGAAAAAGAAATGAAAGAATTTGAAAATTTATATCTGTCATAGTTTAGGACAACCCATATTTTGGGGCAATGTATATGTAGATTATGCATGATCACTAATTCAAACAAAACCAGGTAATCAGTCATTGAACAATGTTACTGATAAGTCGATGCATACGAAATACTAATGAACTGAAAACACAATTTATGTGCGAAATAAAAAAAAAACAGATATTAAAGATTTTATATTAAATATCAATTACTGAATATTGTTTGTTTTGTCACTGATTTAAATTATTATTTAGAAAAAATGTACAAAAATCGACACGCAGAAGGGGCCCAAACCTTCTGCAACCATCCGACCCTAAAACGTGCGCCTGATTTTTTTTTTTATCTTGGAAGTCTGTGTGTGAAGGCTGCTTAGACAGTGAAGATTATCAAGTTTGAACCTAATACAGGATATATCCGGTATTCCCTTCCACATATTTGACAAAACATGTTTAAAGTGATTTTTTCCTCAGACTTAACCAAAACTGTCTTTTACACTGTTGGGTCTAAAACTGATGATTATTCAAAGCATTCACTTATTGATAGTGTACACAAGTCACTGTTTTTTGTTGTTGTTTTTTTGTTGTTGTTTTTTTTGGGGGGGGTTAAAAAACACATATTAATTTTTATGCCAGTTTGCGGTTGAAAATGCACGAGACACCTATATTTTTTACCCTATCCCCAATTACCGGAGTAAATGCCCTTTCAGTAATATCAGTGTCCCAGTCTTTCCTCCGAGGAATCCCCTGAGATTCGGTGATGTCTCGAAGGTTTGGCGACCTTTCTGTGACACATTCCAGATCTGTGATAGAATCTCAGAATATTCGCAAAAAATCGACAAGCGCACTATAAAATTTGTTGCTTTTTTGGTCAACCTTAGACTGAGACGGTCAAAAAGACCATGGGACATTGCTGGGGACATCCTCATAAACTCCTAAAAGTATACCCTTGATTTTGTCTCTTAATTCAATCCCCAAATTCTCATAATCTCCATGATCTTCCACGAGGCACCTAGGATGGTTCGACAACGATACATCCCCTAATCTACGGGGATATTCCCTCGATGATGTTTCAAATTCGGTGAAGCTCCGGGGCACCTTCCCCGATAATCGGAGAAATGTTCCGAGCATCGGGAGCCATCCACGATAATACAAGGCCATTGGTCCATAGCCGAAACATCAGTGAACGTTTCAACGGAACAATCCCGAAGCTTCTCATGGGACTGCTCCGTCTTTTGGCGCAAACATCTGATGCCATCGGGAGAAAATGTGTGTATTTCCACATTCTCCAGTGGGACCTACGCATTAGATCCATGGTCTTCAAGTTTCAAAACAAAATTCCTTCACTTTTATCCCCAGATACCCTTCAGAATGCATCCCCGTCACACTAAAAGGGGGAGCATGCCCCCGGAAAACCCCCTAGCACTCACATCACATTCAAATTTTGCTCCCAGCGGAAAATTTCTGGATCCGGGCCTAGAATATTATTGTTATAATATAATATTGCTCAAACGGGTACAAGCCACAAAGGGAAGAAAGCTATTCTCAGATAGGGGACTGGTATATATACAAAGTCAAATATTAGTATTGCTAGTAACATTGGCTAAGAACCTGTAAATTGACATGTGTACTTAATTTAGTAGATTTTCTGGGATGCTTAGTACAATGTTGTAAGCAGTTAGTGTACAAATAATCTCCCGGTCTCTGTGGCCGAGTGGTTAGAGCGTCCGCCCTGGGGTTGGGAGGTAATGGGGTCGATCCCCGGACGCAACATACCAAAATCTTAAAAATGGAGCTGGTAGGTGCTCAGCTCAGGGTAGTCAAAGGACTGGTTGGCTTGGTGTCAGGATAATATAACTTGATGTGGTTTAATACCACATGTCTACGATGTGTGACAGCGCTATATATGTCTCAAGTAGACAGTCTCTTCATGACTGGTATACTTTCCGACGGCACGTTAAAACCAAGCAAATATTGTAAAAATCTAGCTGCTATAAGTGGCGTAAATACTGGAATATTTATTACCATTGTAAGAAACATATCGATATTTACCTGCATAAGAAGTCTTTGATGAATTGGAAACAAGAAACCATTATTGGATAGGATAAAAGGGGAATTAGTATACTATGAGAACATTTTAGTTACAGTTTTGTTTTGAAATAAATGCTGTTTAAAAGTATAGATGCCTAATAAGCACAAATCCGATTTTATTCTTTAACCATGTATTTATTTATCTAGACAAGGAGTCATGACAAAAGCCAAAGAAAAGGGTAAAGTTGATAACGCAGCTCCCGTTCAAGATGGCGGATACGGATGGGTTGTCGTCGCCGCAGCTTTCACAGTCGGATTCCTCACAGATGGAGTGTGTTTTTCATTCGGAGTACTTCTGGTAGAATTCGTTGAGGTGTTTAAGAAGAGCAGAGCCGAAACAGCGGTGATTGGTTCAATAGTCACTGGAGCCATGCATTTCATTGGTAGTTTGACTGTTAATTAAGGCATTTTTCGAATTATTAGAGATAGGAATGAATAAACCATTGTTCTAAAAATGAGTCCAAGATGATGAATAGTAGTTTAAGTTTCATACGAATTTTATCAGCACACTCATTAAAGAAGGGAGTATCGCAAAATGCCTTTAATCGAAGACAGATTATATATAAGCAAATTCCATTCCATTCATATATTTCTTTTAGATCTTTCGTGCTCCTGTGAAAAGTACCAAAATGGCTTGTTCAATAACACAGACACTACAGTTTCTTAAATCTTAAGATATAATCTGAAGCTTCCATAAAGTTCATATTTTGATGTAGTTCCTTATTGCAATGAAGCCAAGTGGAGACCACTTTTTCAACGTATATTTCTTATTCACAGACATGTCAGTCTATTGGACAAATACAAACATTTCAAACCTACATTCAGGAATCAGTCAAGGATGAAAAACAAGTGCCACAATGCTACTAAATATTATTAAATGATAAACTCATTTCTAAACACATACTCGTGCTATTTCGGGATTTGTTTTTTATGCTTCTGAAGGCCTTACTTTTTCTTATTCTTCTGCAGGGCCCCTTGCTGGTATCCTGTGTGACAAATACGGCCATAGGATTATCGTAATCGTTGGTTCCCTGCTGAGTAGTGCAGGGCTTATACTAAGCATATTTTCAACAGGTTTACCCCATCTCTATATTACGTACGGATTACTTGGAGGTATTAAAATACATTTGAAATATATTTCATATTTTGTTTCAATTTCCAAAGAAGCATAACACCTTTAGTAGTGTTAGATAATTATTTTGAATGGAATGCAATGGGTTAAGCTTTAATTCATTGACATCTGTTGTTATTTTATTCTTGTCATTGTTTACACTTGTTTCATTATCAACGCATGGGTGTTTTCATTCGAAGATTATCGAAAATAAATCATTCACATGTATTACCTACGGTGGCATGAAAAGGCTGCGATGTAGAAAAATATCTTCTATGTGGCCTTAATGCCACCGTAATTTCCTATATTAAGGGACTAAAAAAGGCGGACACTTCGTATGTGCATATGAAAAAACCTGGTTCCTAGACGTCCAAAAATTGCCTATTAACGATCTCAGCTTTGAACTCATATCAACATACATGTATAATCAAAATGCCATATTTATAGTTTCAGCTTAAAAATCTCATTCTTAAACACATATCATATATTCGAGAAGGATAGGTCCTAAAACGGATGAAATCAAATGGTTACATTATCAAATTAAATATTAGTCTACTTTGTGACATCATTACAAGATAAAAAGAATATTTGTTTGACATTCCAGGACTTGGATTCGGCCTCATGTACCTTCCAGCAAATGTTTGTGTCATACAACATTTTAACAAGCGTAGGACATTAGCTAATGGAATAAACGTGTGTGGCTCAGGTAATTATGATATGTCTATCCATAGAAATGTGACATTCGGAACGTTGGAAAAAGTACGAATACATAATTTGTCCTGCACATTTTTTTATTTTTTTATAATGTCCACCGATTGCAGAACTGTCCTGTATAATTTTGATATTGTCAGGGACATCGGTAGACGTGTTAGGGTGTTGGAGGGGTTGTGGAGTGAACACTTCCTCGTGTCACAAAAACGTACATCTCCATTCCCTGTTTATGATCAGCTATTTTGCATTGAATAGTTTTGCATGTGTGAACAATTAGTTCGTGTCACGCACTTGGATAAATCTAGAAGTGTTTGTTACAATATGTTGTATCATTTCTATGTGTCGTAATTAAAATACGTTTCATGCCTTACATGCAGCACGCACGTGAAAACCCCATAAGTTACATTCATGTACATTTATATTCACTTTCTGTACACCAGTGTGATACACCATTGATCCTTTTCTCACTTAAAGTTCTCTTAAACTTAAGCATAAAAATGAGTAAAGGTATAAAAATCGACGTTTTAGCATAAAAGAGCAATGTATACATATTCTCTCATTTTTGATATTTCAAAGTTTAAATGGAGTGTGTAGTAAACCCTTTTCTGTTGTGTGAGTCCTGTTTCTAAAACTAAAATCTTGAGATATAAAGATATCGAGGGGTGAGAGCGAAACTAGGCTAAGTGATTAAATGTTTATATACACTTAGCCTAGTTTCGCTCTCATCCCTCGATATGGAAACGCTAAAAATAAATATCAACCAGGTCTAATAGCTCTCTGAATTATCAGTATTAGTCAGGAATTACGTTTTGTACTTCTTTTACATCAGCTGAAAGATAGAATTGTTCTTAAAAATAAAAAAAAAATTTATTGTATTAACACTACTCAAATATACTTGATATTTGTACTGTAAGCAGTCATACAACATTGTTAGTACTTATAATATTATATGCATAAGATTCAAACAAAAATATAAGAAAAAATTATATTTGATAGGTGTCGGAACGTTTGTGTTCAATCATATGACACGCTACCTCTTGGACACATACGGCTGGAGGGGGACACTCCTATTGTATGCTGGATTACTCCTAAATGGCATAATATGTGGACTGCTTCTGATGCCACCTTCAAAACCGAAGTCATATAAAGAGTCCACGTCTTCCAATAACGATCTAAAATTAGATGTCAGCAGTGGAAGGGGTTTGACTGAGGAGGAAATGGAGCAATATACAGAATTAAACAGTGAGGTTTGTGAATATAAACCTGACCAGACTACTGGAGAAAACGGTATTCTTCTTGGACAAGGCAACCATGATAACATTGCCTCTGATTTAGCAGAAGCAGACGTAGAAGTAAAGCGACATCAGACAGAATTGAAAAATCCATCGTCAGACAAACGTGAACAGCTAAAATCCTTTTGTTTGCAAATGTTCGATATAAAACTATTAACTGACAAGAGATTTTTATGTTTCCTGGCGTCTGTTTTCATAGTGAATCTAGCCTTTGTTGTGCCTTTTCATTTCCTGCCGGACCAAGCCGAAGAACTTCACATACCAAAAGATATTGCTTCCTGGCTAGTCGCTTCTATTGGTAAGGTCTTTTATTGTTTTTTATGTAGTTCCACCATGTAATTCACGGTTTTTTATTTCTTTGTTGTATACAAAACACTCGTTTATTTTTCAACAATAGCACTAGGTATGTAATATATAAACAAGAAACTAAATCATATACCATAAAAGTGTGACACAAGCCTGACGGTTCGGAGTCCAAACACAAAATCTCATTTATTTTTGTAATATTAACATAAGGAATTTAACTATAGGTTTAATTTATATTTCTTTGGCCTTTCATCTTTCCTGCAGTTAGTCATCATGAATCAGTTAAATGTTTGTTTTGCTTAAATGTATATCATACTATGGTCTGTTTCATAGTTATTAAATGTTTGTCATAACATTGTATTGACACACTTTCCTCGTGTATATCTACAGGTAACTATCTGTATACAGAGACGTTTTTGTTCACCACTTTCATGCTCATTATTATTTCTTACTGTCTGACATTAGACTGTATACGTTTTTGTCAGTAAACATTTCCCGGCAGGGTCATTCGGATTTTCATGTGAAGAAGCCTTCCAGCTGGCTTGCGGTAGGTCGGTGGTTCTACCCGGATACCTCCGCGCATTCGGGGTCTTCCTCCACCTGTAATTAGCTGGACGTCGCTATATGACTGAAATACTATCGAAGCGACGGTAAACTCAAATAGTCAATAGTCAATAAACTTTTGAACTGAACTGAACTGACTGAACATTGTCCACACCATGGGTGCTGGCTAGTAGTTTACATTATACATTGGTGATCATCTTGTCTCCAGATGTATTCCCAAATTCATTCAAAAAATAACCTAACTGACGCTAGCTAAGTAGGTTCTGATGACATCGCATTAAAAGTCGACTCAAATTGATCTTTGATTAGCCTGTCAAATCTTTGGCTTCAAAATTCGTGAAAAGACGATATCCGGAACTCACACATAAATGGGGTGTTCCTGTAGGTACAAACAAGGTGCTCATGCAATGTCGCTGAAAAATATGCAGCACAAAAGTAATTATATTATTCTTCTTATTCGTAGACTAACTGAAAAATGTGTTTGTGCCCACACTGAAAATCTCTGTGTTAGATATTCTTGAGTCTATAGTCTAGTCTACATTCGCAAGTTAAGGGCATAGAACGGACATTTTAGTTTGCTGATATTACGAAAAAAATTCCGATTTTTAAATTCAAATTGTTTGGGAACACGAATTCTGATTTGGTAATTTCGATATCATTTCCTTATTAATATGCATGCCTTGAAGGTCGAATTGAGACTACCTGTCAGATCTGCTTACTGCAGAGTATGGGCGCGAAAACGAAGAGCTGATTTTAATGAGATTATGTGTTTTCCAGACCTTGTTGTTTACATTTCTTGTTATTTAATTGACTTCGGAAAATGAATTGAAAAATGTTTTCCCTTGTTGCTGCTTCTGTTTTCTGCAACGTCTAACACTAGCAACATCTATCTCTGATATAGCTTATAGCTCTTACTCATGAGTTTATTGGTGTATGTTAATTGTTTTGTGAGAAAACTTTATTACTGCTATTAATTCCAAATTTGTTTCTTTTATTAATGACAACCATATTATATTTTCACACAAGAACATACTAAATTGCCATTGACACTGTTGGTATAATTGAACTGTCAATAAAAATTGGATTTGTATAAATAGATATCTAGTTCAACGATGGATTTACCTGTCCTCGTATTGTTGTTACATAATCAGAAACACAGAATTTAGATTGTATCATACTTATATGGATGATAAGTAGTAAGATACTACAGGCTTTTACACTACATAATAGTTTTTGTTATCATATGCTACACAGAAGTGGCGGCTATATGTCTCTTTCGCTGCCTCCCGTCCTGTCATGTCCGACACTCACATCACAAGAAAACAAGGTGGACTGCAGGATAATGACGAGAATATGAAAGGTTCAAAGATATGTAGCTGTCAATAGTAGATGTATGCATTATTTGACTTTATAATTATATTTTCAGCATCATTATCTTGTTTCTTTACATACGAGCAGTATTTTTTGCAGGCCTTACGAATACTGTTGGGCGGATTATCGTTGGATGGCTGGGAGACAGACAATTTGTTAACCGGTTTGTGTTATTTGAAGTCCTCGTGTTTATTGTTGGAATCATAACCGGTTTGTCGCCACTAATGCGGACGATCGAGACGAAACTCCTGTATTCCTGTGTGTTCGGCTTTCTTGTAGGTTTGTATTTTATTTTAACCTTTTATCAACGAATGTCCATGTCCAAATGTATGATTCTACTGAAAAATATAGTATGTGAAACAATTGAATTTTCTTTGCTATACAGACTGTGTAGAATCTAAGCTACAGTTTTCTGTGAGCAAACATCAAATATTAACAATGATCTATTCTATTTGCAATGGCGTTAAAATTAGTCTCTATTTGAGATAAAGGGTAAAGCCTATTAGGGTTTGTCTTATTAAGGTGAAGGGGTTCAGCAGATATGACTTTTTTAACATCAAATTATCATAAAAAAGATACATTAACTTATCAAATTTGTTTCACATTTTATTAAAGATATGGGCCGTTGTTCTGTTAAGCTGAACATCATATTTCCACGGGAAACCTTTTCAAATTGTAGTTCGAACTTTATTTTTAATTCAGGATAGATAAGGCTGAAGTTTTTTTAATCAATTTCCATTTTGTGGATAAATAGACCCAGAGCATAAAGAATACCGAGGTCTGAAAATATGTAAGTATGCAAAATGCAAGTATTAAATCGATTTTAAAATCGGACATATTACTGATTCTTGAATAACTAATGTTGCCACTATTGAAATTATTTGTTACTTCTTGCCATCAATGATTTTGTCAGATACCGGGAGCGGTCTCTAGAATGTTTAAAATCATTTGAAGAACATTATGATACACAAACAACCGTGGTAGGCGGAGTGAAAACAACGATGATTTTTCAGAAATGGGGCGAACTTATCAAACTATTCATGTTATTTTTTTTATATATACGTATATAAATTGTTGATTTTACAACAGAAACAAGTGGGTGTGTAGGTGGGGTGGGGGTCGTGATTTGATCGGGAATTAAAGGCCTTGGTAAAGTAATTTAAAATTCCAAGTGTTTCAATTAAACCTAGACTATATTTATGAGACATATCTATTTATTTATTTTTTTATTTTTTTATTTTTTTTGTATTTAGATAGCAAACTCAGAACATTTTGTTTATGGAGAATTAGGTATTATTATGGTTTGATGGCGCATGATTGCATTAAGAAGTTGGTAAGATTGATTTCTTTTTACAAACTTTCTATTTATTTAAATAAGTTTGTTCAACTTTGACTAGCAAAGATAACCAGAGGAATTAATAATATTTGTTTGTAATTTGAGTGATATCACTCACTGTCACATTTTTTTTTAATATTAAAAACGCTTGATTAAGTAATTTACTATTTCCGCGGTTCTAAGTGAACATTTCAATAATTCATTATATCATTTTCAAACCTGAGTACACAACATAACTAGATAAGTTCCACATGGACCATGTAACTTAAAACATGTTGTAAAGAAAGCAAATGAGTCCAGGGCCATGAAGCCATTTCTAATTACTTAAAACTTTCAAAATTACCAAGGTATCCAAGTTTGCAAGTGAGTTCTTTTACCTAATAATCTGAAAGTAATTGAATATTTGGTCATTTTAAATTGGGTATAAACGCAAATATGCAGTTAAAATTTTCCTCGGGATCACGGAAGAGTATTGTGTGAAAACATATATATATATATATATATGCCGATTTCAAATTTCAACTATATTTAAATTTATTTAAACTTTGTGAATAGCTACATAAAATAGAAGCTCAGTTTGTAGATTTAAGAGTACCATCACAAAAATTCATAATAGTATTTGGAAAATTGCTAGAACCAGAAGAAAATCATTTCTCTAAAAGCGATGTAAAGTTTCAAGTGTCAGTTTCAAGTTTCAAAGTTTATTGGCATACCGGCTAAATAGATGCCTATGGTCATTAACAATAAAAATATGGCAAAGACAGCTCAGAAAATGACACATATATGAAAAGATATACATTGCAATACATATATACAAATATGACACTTTGGATATAAGATTCCTTCATATTTGGTCAATATTTTGTTAATATGACCATATACTGCTTATTGTGTGTGTGTGTGTCATAGTTTTAGTTTTATGTACAATTTCAGGAGGATACGTGACACTTGTTTCAGTGGTTCTAGCAGACATGTTTGGTGCGGAAAAGATTTCAAAGTCCTTTGGACTTATACTGTTTTCCGTAGGCATATCCGGCTCTTTCTCGGGACCTCTCGCAGGTGTGTACAGCATCCATTGGATACCTTGAATACAAACAATGACAATATATATTTTATACTTTATCACACAAGGCGAATATATAACGAAAAATGCACAAAGCGCTGTTTTTCAAAGTAATTTGGCGCTCTCAATATGTTTGCAATTTACTTGCTAACTTTGAAATTGACTCACGAACATCGGATATTTTCTGTTGTTGTTGTTTTTTTAAATTATAAATGACTCACTGAATTCTTTAAATTTGTGGTAAATAACTTTCTGACTCGGGAGTACAAATAAAAATCAGTCTTGTCGTAGGGTTTTTGACTATAGTTCTTATGGTTGAGAGTTGAGATTCACGCTCGTGGCGAGAGTTATTTCAAGCCGTCCCCGTATCAACCAGAAACTGTCAACAGCAATTAGTACAATTGATTAATAATACATATAGTTTCAATCATTTCCAATTAAAATGTCGATATTATCTCGATATCATTACAACATATATTGGGTAGTTTCAACTTTGGTAAATAGTACAGAAGGAGCAGGAATATGGCTCGATTTAGCCGTTTCCTACTACCTTTGGAAATCATTTTAGAGAAGTTAATACTTAGGACGATATGTGGTAGTAGTAGTTGTAGTAGACGGATTCAAAAATAATTCTTAAAATTCTCCTTCTTCATATATTCGATATTCATCTTTGAAACCGTTATTTGGAATGAGTTTTTTTCTTAATTTGATACACAAAAATGCTAAATTCACAATTCAAATTTTCAAGATAATGAGAGAAATTAAACAATGAACATACTAGTTTCTTAAAACAACTTCATTTCTATTTCAGGTTCATTTTACGATGTCAGCAAAAGCTACAACACGTCTTTTTATGTCGCTGGTGTAGAGTTTGTAATTGGTGGATTAGTAATGATTCTTCCATGGGTCTGCGTAAAAGGCAACAATTCGTGATTTGTCTCTTATAATATCGCTAGATTTGTCGCTAATTAGCTTTCCATCTAACTCATGAAGGAATATTTTCTAATGGTCTTCTGGCAGAGCTAAATTCACCCGAAAGTGATTTGGTGATTTTTTATTTACTTTTCCGAATCTGGGGGTTTTAACTTTTATTCCAGCTCAGCAGAAAATGAACTATTGAGATAAGTGTATATATGTTGTCCGTGTTTCGTCCAACTTTGTTTATTGCAATGATATTTCTACCAAGTTTGATTCTTTCCAGTATCGATCATAAGGTCCAGAATCGTGACCATTGGATTATGAGAAAACGCCAGGTTTCACTTTGAAACATTCTAATTATGTATTTTATAAATCATTTTAAATTAATTATGGCAGCAATGTCAATTTCAAAGTTCAGATTCATGATTCATTTCAAACAATATCATGGAAGCCATGACAATTTCATAATAAAGACTATGTCAGTTTTAACTGTGTTTATATCATTGTTATTTTTTTAATCCAACACCAAAGTCATCGTTCATATCTGTAAAATATGATCAAAGTCAATCTAGAGAGGGTGTAAAGCGTATTATTCATCAGATACCCATATTGAAACTTGAATTTTAATAAAATTTGAAGAAGAAAACACATAGTAACGTTGTTCACATTTCAGCCGCATTACAAAAATATTTATTTGAACATGTCTGTATCTGTTTAAGGGAAATAAGGTCTTATGAGTTGGTCATTAACGATAAATCTTGAATTTGACCTGTACGTTGCAAAGGGTTTAATAACGTCTTGAAAGGGTTTTGATAGCGTCTCGCCTTAACGGATATTGTTCTCGTTACCGTTAGATCCATCTCAAAAGTAATAACACATATTGGAGCGAAATAAATGTACCTTTGCTATTTTGTGCGAATATCTTACTGTATTTGTATGTCAAGTAAATTTGTATAGTATCCTTGCAAATTAAATAACTAATAATTTAGGAATACAAATCACTCTGAAAACACTCTCATTGAAATAGAGAACAAAAGTTCATATCCGTGATTTTAACTTGTTTAAAGCATATAATGATAAATTTAAACCCCCGAAGGTCGGTGCATACTGGGTAATTCCAAACATACACATTAAAATCCACAATTAGCCAACAAATCTTTCGTAAACCAAGTTCTTTCTACTTTTGATATCAGCATTTTCTAATAGGCTATTATATTTTGTATTAATAGGAACCTTTTATTGACATCAAAATCTAACAAATACCTTTGTATCTACAAATGAGCAATAGATATCTACACAACTCACCATACACTTACAATTTAACACTAAACGTTTAACATTCAATAATTCTTAGCAAATTTTGAGATAGATGCGTTCTTTCATTTCCTTATTTCCTAAGTTCCCATAATTCGCTGTTTTCATACAACTAAGCACCGAGAAACTCTTATGCTTTCACAACCCCCCCCCCCCACCACACACACACACACACCACCACACACACACACAAAGAAAAGAGCAAATGTCACGTTTTTATTAATAATTTAGCCATAAAATAACTTGACAGACATTGTAAGCTTTCATTCATGAATTTTCAAACTTTGAAAAAAAAATTATCAAATAAATAAGGTTAAACGAATGTAATGGTGTAATATAGCTATCTTCTTCGTCATACCATGAACAAAATGATACTATAGTGAAGGTTTACCGTACAGCTTTTCAGTTAAGCAACGTTATTTTATACAACGATAGAGCAGGAAATAAACCCTTTTTAATACCAGTTCAGGATAAATATACATAATCATGATTAATCTACAACCTGAAATGGTAAATAAATGAACATGAATGTATAAACTAACACATACTTACAGTGGGTAAACATCGGCAACAAATTTAGCCCTTAAAACGGGGGTTATAGCATTCAATAATATCATTTATTTCATCAAATGACCATAGTTTCACTTAGATTAGACTTTGAAAAAAATATTAGGAAAACATAATAATTCACTACTAAAAATTTCTGAAAAAAAATGATAATATGATAAATAAGAGAGTTATTACTTTATATGCTGTCCAATTATCCAAACATAGATCAAATACCTAACAGTGAAGGACATTTCAAAATAAATAATCAAATTTTTTTCTTCAGAATATCTTAAGTATTTTGGATCAGATTATAACATGTTCTCTAGAACTGGTGAAGACGCAATGTTGCGGAACGTGTTCTTCGGGGATATCGTACTCTAGATTCAACCCAATTACTTTGAAGTTGCGTTTACGAAAATTGCGTTTTCCTGTAAAATGTGACCTGCACTTTCGGAGTTTATTTGTCAGAAAACAAAGATTTTACCAATATTAACGAGGGAGAGTAGTTTTCTTTAATTTCTACCGATCATCTGTGAGCTTGATAAGGAATGCTTTATAAATTTCATCGCTGGAGTTTAAACACAGATGAACATATAGTTACTTCCATATCGACAGGTACACGTACATCACAGATACTGTTTCCGTAAGTCTCCCATCTGATATTCGTTTTATTCTGTTTATATACATGTAACATTCATGTGTTACTCATTTACGTTTCTGAAGGTGTTTTATGGTAATAATTCTCTCTTTTTCTTGTCCAACAAAGTAAATACGTATGTAAATATATAGCTTTCCTGTATATCCAAATTAATTAGTCTAGTCTTGCTTCACCACAAGGCGTTAACGCCCGGGTAATTCATATTGCAAAATTTATATTGATATACTTCAAAGAAAAAGCACTTCGTCCATCATTAAAGATGTTTCATTGTCAACACATTACCTGTAAGGAAACAACCTTCCAGCTGGTTTGCGGTAGGATGCCTCCGAGCATTCGGGGTCTTCCTCCACCTGGGGGCCGCCGTGGCCGAGCGGTTATAGTCGTGGACTACAAATCTGTCAGCCCCTCATCGCTGTGGGTTCGAATCCCGGAAGGGACTTCGTATTTTTCATGTGAGGAAGCCTTCCAGCTGGCTTGCGGTAGGTCGGTGGTTCTACCCGGGTACCTCTGTGTACTCAGGGTCTTCCCCCACCTGTAATTAGCTGGACGTCGCTATATGATTGAAATACTATCGCAGCGACGGTAAACTCCAGTACTACAACAAAAAAATCTTTCTCGACCTGTAATTAGCTGGACGTCCCTATATGACTTGAATACTGTCGAAGCGACGGTAAATTCAAATAGTCAAGTCTAGTCAAGTCAAGGAAACAACATATTGGATCGTTAGCATTTGAAATTACATATAAAGATAGACTTATCAAATTGCAAAAAGTTTGTTTATACTCGATACATCTAATTAGCAATTGTCATAGGGTTTCAAACTATAAATATATTTAAATTCTATTATATCTACGTATATAAGTGCAGTTAAATGGTAAGTTTATCATCATAAGTGGTAATTAATAGTAGTCAAAGAGAAATAAGTTTTACAAAACTAGATTGCTTTTTAAATGTTAATTCCCCTTAGGTCGTGATAATAATTTCTATTGGATATTACTTAGGCGCGGTATTTTCAAATTTGACCTTTCAAACTGTATTGTCAAAAAATGGACACGGTAATAATGGCCGTCAAACATTAGAACAGAACAGAACAAAACATTTCTTTATTTGTACAGGTGTACAAGGTATACAGCATGGAGATTTGCAAAAAATACACAAACAAATGTAATTCAGTGAGCGTGTTAGGCAGTGTCGAAACGTGACATTCGACTAAACAGAGAGAAGAAATACTTGGGAAGATGTAGAGGGGGGTGTAAATGGTGAGAAAATAGCAAAAGAGGAAGTAGTAATGTTATTTTTGTCAATAGTAAGTCGTTAGTAAGTAATAGTAAGTCGTTCGATTTATGATCCATAGTGTCTGGAGCTAAAATATATATATATATATATTAATTAGTTTCACAAGATGGAAACATTTCTATGGTTATATAAAATGTCACAAATTTTGAATTGTATTTGCCCCTTACCTTAAATGTTTATCTAACCGTTTTGTTGCATACTGTACAGATCAAACAGAGAGACACGTTAATAAGGGCAAAGGTCACAGTGTAGCCTAAAAAATATAACAATGTAAGCGATATACAGCGGTCAGAAAACTAGCATAATACACTAATTGTACATGGAATGTACGTGGGTTTTCAATCTATAAATAGAGACTGTGACGTCACTAGCTTGCACTAGTCTCTAATACTAGACAGTAGGATTCACCAAAAAACTGCGAATTGTGCTTCCGCGCAAATAGACCCAAGTTCTATATAAATATGACCAAACGTTAGTAACATGAACATGCTTAAATACTACTAAATGTGCCTTTATCATTGTCGACACATTATATTGTAATTTAAACACTTCTAGTTCAGATTGAGCAATACATATAAATAAGAATTACGATTCTACTTTCACTTTCACATGATTTTTCGGAAAACGTTGTCGTGTGAGTGTAATTTGCAGATAAGTATTTTTCTCTCAAAATGTCATATACAATGCAAAAAATACTGTACACTGGCGTAATAAATAGACAATACCTTGTTAACTTGTTAAAATATTTTATTTACGTTACTTATTCATTTCAATGCAATCTCCAACGAAGGAGATCTAAGTGGCGCAGCCATAATTTTCCCATAATTCTTTTCGCGTTTTTGCACAGGTCATTCAGACCGGTGTTGACACATTGCGTGGGTTTTAGGACAATCGTGATTCGCCGGAATGGAGACGAGGAGGTGAGTTATTTACAATTTTCATGCCAATTTATAGGTTTTTTAAATGTCAATAATGTATTGACATATAACCAGATATTTTAGCTTCATGAAATTGAAAGAATATCATTAAACATTTTGTAATACAGTGTGGTTGCTTACAGATAGCAGTAATGAGACTAGTAATAGGGTAACAGTTCAGTCCGGAGGCATTGGTATTTTTTTTATTCTATAAATCAATAAATAATGATAGTGGCATACATGTAATTTGTGTGTGTGGTAATCTGACAAATCAGTTAAGTCGGGGACTAACAGTATTCATTATTAATTGAGTAAACACAGATAGTTGCCGTAAGTGGATGGGGGACTTCTGCAATTAAGGAGAGATGATAAAGAAGATGTAGTTGGCGATAAGAGTTGTCCTATGTATCTTTCTCGCTGTTCTTGGAAATAGTTACAGAATAGCAAGTAATGATTTTTATCAACAACACTATTTGTATCACAAAGATGACATTTTCTATCCTGGAGAGGTGTTCCTTCATACCTTCCGGTCTCAACAGGCAAGTTGTGGTAAGCTGTGCGGAATTTAAAAATGGCTATTGCTTGCTGCTACTTAAAATTGTGAAATATTTTTCAAATTCATGATTGTGTTTAAAAACCATATATTTGTAAAGTTGGTAACTTATTTTATTTTTGTTTCCAGTTATAAGACGCAACCAAAAAGATATCATACGGCTCTGAATGGTAAATGAGATCGGATGACGTCCTAGCTCTCAATGTAGGAAAGAAATGGGAGTTATTTCTACGAAGAAAATTATTATGGACTCTTTCAATAATGTCAGTATTTTCAAAGCCAAAAATTTCTGCTCCGTATGTAAGTATTGGAAGGACAGTATGATCAAATAACTTAATCATCAAGTCAATCGGTAGGTCTGCATTTTTTTATCGTGTATAGCGTAAATGTAGTGCTTTATTAGCTTGTTGTGTTACATGCTTACGTGTTTTTTAAAAATGAACCCTTGTTGGTAAAGGTTACCCCAAGATAATGATACTGCTCTGTAAAATCTAGCGGTTGCGGGCCGAGCTTAAAATTGAAATTTCTAGTATGTTAAGCACCGTCATTGCGGGAAAATGATTTAATATCCGTTTCATTGCTCTACTGGTACTTGCTAATACAATTGGAACCAGTATGTAAAAGTCTGCATTTGAGATGGTCCCTGTAAATGACATTCGTATCTATTGGTTTCCGCACAGGCTGCTGAAGGTCATATCAGCATAATATCGAAGATCTTATTTTCTAGAAAGTAACTAATAATACGAAAAGTTCAAATTATAAGGTGGTGTAATCTGTTTTACAGCCTGTGTTCCCAAAGTTAAATGTTATTATTATTGTTAGCAGAAAAAGTGTAAGTACGAAAACGAAGAGTACGTGTATACTTGTAAGTACAATATAACACTCCGCAGGTAGAACATAAAAAGTTAAACTAAATTTAAAATATTGGAAAACATAATGGCATCTGTCATAATCATTTCATAGACAGTTTAAAGAAAAGACGAGTGATATACTCGTATCTGTATAATTATTTTCATTTTCAAAATTACATCCTGAAAAGACGAAGAAACGCATAACACTGTTCACCAATAAACAACCGTATCAGGAACGGTGCCGGCTCTTACCGGCCCGGAATAATCAAGGCAGTATCGAATACCAAAAACTGTCGGATAATTAGAATAATATGTGTATATGTTTGTTTATATGTATGCATATGCATTTGCGTATGTATGTATGTATGTTGTTATATATATATATATATATATATATATATATATATATATTATTTATTTTTTTGAGTTTTGTTATATTCTTTAATATTTAAACTTTCGATTTTGAACTTTACCCATAGCTATCCTGTTATCTAATGCTATAAAGTATATGTATTACACATGCTTTAATAGCTTGCTTTCGTCCTATGTTCGTATGTGGCATACCTGGATGAATATGTTTAATAAAGAAAGTTTGTTGTTATTGTTTTATTAACCAGGTTTTCCGAAGGAAACCTCTAGTTATTAGATTGGGGTATGTCGGCGGGCGGGCGGGCGTAAACAATTTCTTCTGTGCGCAACTCCTACATTTTACAACGGATTTGGCCCAAACTTTTACAGAAGCATTATTACATAGTGGCCTGTCGCATATTGTCAGGGTTGTGTTATTCGACTATTTTTGATGCAGTTATGGCCCTTTGTTATTTTTTCACATATGTAATATATAGGGAAATATTCTTCTGTGCGCAAATCCTCCTACATTTTTCAACGGATTTGGACCAAACTTTTACAGAAGCATTATTACATAGTGACCTGGCGCATATTGTCAGGGTTTTGTGGTTCATCTATTTTTGATGCAGTTATGGTCCTTTGCCCCTTAACGGATGTAATATAAAGGGAAATATTCTTTCGTGCACAACTTCTACATTTCTTAATAAATTTTGTCCATAATTTAACAGAAGTACCTTCACTAAGTCACCCTGGAGAATATCATCTGTGTTTTGCAGTTTGGCTTTTTTTGATGGAGTTATGCCCCTTTGATAAAATTCCTTGTCCGGAGCATAATTTCTACATTATAAGAGGTATTGACTTGAAATTTTATAGGTGCATACGTCTCATTGAGGCAGAATGCAGTGCATAGGAACCTCACTCTGTGGTTCATAATTTTGGAGTTACATGTTTGCCACTTCGTAAAAATTCCTGATATGGAGCATAACACCTTAATAAGTAAATTTTATTAGGTCTGTTATTGATTCAAGTTTTTGCATATCAATGGGATCAATATATATTGAGATGCAAATATATAGTAGTTGTAAATATATTTAAATATCTTGATATATTGTTATCAAGACAATAATATACATTTACCATATAGAATTCCCTTTTACCTTTTATCTTATACACTTTCTGTCTGTTGTAGTAGTACATCATTATTTGTAACATGTTAATGTTATTGAGGAAAATAAAGAGAACTAGAATTGTGTGTAAACATACAAAAAGATACCTCTCCCACCTGCAAATGGTTTAAGTCTAAATTATTAAGTAATAAACTTATTTTTCCTTTTCATAATATCCATGTTTCCTTCTCATCTTCACATGCTTACATTAGCTGCTAAAATAAAATTTAAAATGGATTATCAAATTTGAAATCCCATACTTAATGCATATTTACATATAATGTGCCATTATTATGTAAAGTTTGTGTGACATCCATCTTACGGTTTAGGAGTTGCGCTTACAAGCTATTTTTGTTAAAAAAATGAAAATGGATTTTTTCCCCTTTTGGTGGTCAAAAAGGTTCAGGAGTTGTGCTTACAAGAATATGGATAGACAGACAGACAGACAACTGGTGATTCCTATATACTCCCACAAAAAATAAAGTAGAATTTAGTTAAAGGGAATGCTTAAGTGACATTTGTAGAAGCAGATCATATTCATATCTTGTTCAAAGTTAATGTGGATAAATGTAAGTTAAAAATCCTTGTTGCACATATTATGTGTGTTTGCTTTATACATAATTGCATTAGATTTAATAGACATTGAACACAAAATTATTTGACTGATAACAAATAATCTGTACTGGGACGAAACATTGCGAAAAGAAAACCTGGTTTTGTGACAATTCTTGTCACTTGTTATTATTATTATTTCTAATTACATACTCATTTTCATGTTATTTACATATGCAAACGATGTACTTTTCTATCACTGAAGGTATAACGCTTTGTATATATGTATGTATATACATTGTATTACATTGAAATAGTATATGGAAGAAATATATAATAGCATGTATACTACGTGATTTTTTAATTTAAGCAAGCTCAAACGAGTAATTTTATTATGATATGAATGAAAATAATTCAGCGATGAGTAAGTTCTACTCGTATAATCGTGTTGTTTAATCTAAACTTATTTATTTTACGTCAAGTGGGAAACAAGTTCTTACAGCTTATACTAATCCCTACTGGGGGTTCCGGTTGGACCAGTACTTTGCGCCTGGGCAGGTCAAGAAGAATTCTTGCCTCCAACGGAGATCGACGCTCCACAACCGTAATCCGTAATCGGATACTTTACCATTGGACCTTGGCGCCGTGTTGTTGTGTGTGTTGGATTTTGAAAGTGACGTTGTGTGGGGTCGGGGCGGGGCTATAATGGAATAGAAAGAATGTTATAGTCATTGAAATAGGTTATCTAATATTTTATTGAAAGTGTCAATCATGGTAAAATGTTCTCTAGCTGTGATCAAACAAGTCAAAATTGGCGAACATGTATGCTGAATGTCAAATATATGTACAGACTGCATATGAAAATGATGTTCTCTGTGTAGAAGATTTTTTTTTTATTTTGATTCAAACCATTTTTTTTAAATCTTTTTCTACGCCAGGTGCTAGAAGGAATATGTATTATAGAATTAAACGTGCTTACCGGTTTTGAAAATTAACATAATAGTTTACTTTATCGCTTCAAGTTTATATTGCCATCTTTAGATGTTGTTGTTGCTGTTGTTTATCCTGTATACAGCAAGCCCTGATTCGCTTCTCCTTCATTGTGTATTCAAGCGTTAATTACTCAGTCATAAGCAAACTTCATCTCCCTTTACAGTTGTCGATAACCACTGCCATCACGAGTAGATTCCGGATTTACTTTTTTCACTTTTGATTTTGAATATTTCAGCTTCGTTATATTTCACGAAATAAACATTCATGATTAAGAAAAATGTAAAAAAAAATAACTTCAAGTAACATAAATTTATCAAATTAGGAGTGTTGATCACATAGTTTCAACTATCATCACGTGACTTGTGTGGTAGCAGTGATTAAAGTAGAGTAGCGTGACGTAACCGGTGCGCGGCGTTTTGAGGCATAAGGGAAAGATAGCGCGCTCGCGAATTTATCAGGGTTATGCAAATAAAGGAACTTGCGTTGGGATACCTTATCTGATGTGTCGTACAATGTTTCTTCTATGTCGTAGTGTGGGATAATGTGCATTGGATGTAACGGGGGATAGTTGTATTAGTTATCAACGTATACATTTAAAAGTGACCGTTCTTGGCGACTGATTTCTGTAAATTCTGACACGTATGTATTTATTAAATTCTATTCAGTTGTTCATTTATTTTAATAAAAAAAAACAGTTTTAGCATTTATGAATCCTGTCATTTCTCAGTTCAAGTATATGCAGTTTATTGTGTAAAGGTGATGACGTATCCACATACATATGCATACATATTGTAACGGTCACCAAGTTACCTACTTGCGGTCCGGTAGCGGTAGAACACTTGCCCTGTTAGCGAGTAGCGAGGTGTCCCGAGTTTTTTAGTTCAAGTTTCTCACCTGGATACACATACACACGTACGCTGAGTAATCCACACACACACACGGGTACACTGTGCTAAAGTCACATGGAATGTTACATTTTCAAAGAAGTCCCTACAAAAATGATAAACGTGACACAAGTGTGTGTGTGTGTGTGTGTGTGTGTGTGTGACACACATGTAAAAATCACATTGAAAATAAATCCAAGTAACTGATACATACATACTCCTGTCGCGACTTATCAAACCATTAAAGAATGCCCCTGTGCTTGGGTGGGGCTCAGTATATAAATGTAGGTCATGGAGTCCGGTTAATCTCAGTAGTGAAAAAGCTTTTTTCAATTGTAAATTCACAGTATATTGATTTTGTATTGAGGTATATTATAATGTGTTTAAAAACTAAGCTGTAAAAGATGGCATATAACGAACTCTGTATGATATAATAAAATATCAGCTCACAATTTGAGAATTCATACTGGAAGATTCGGAGAAAACAGATTACCTAGGAGTGAAAGAATATGTTTACAATGTAATTTAAATAACATTGAAGATATTTATCATTTTGTTTGTGTTTGCCCATGTTATAGAAACCTTAGAGCAAAGAATTTGGAAAAATATTGTTATGTTAGGCCATCAGTTTTTAAATTTTATGAATTATTAAATTCCCATGACAGTAAAAAAATTGGGGATTTATATAAAAGAATCTTTTAAATTAAGAAATATTTTATATTTTGTTGATGGTTAGTATGAAAATGCAATAATATTGTAAGTTTCTTCTACTCTCCATGATTAATATGGACTGTTATCTGACAAATCACGTGTTTATTTGTATATATGCAGTTGTTTAGACGATGTACTTTGTACAAGTCTTTAATAAAATGTGTTCTGTTCTGTTCATATTTTGACACCTCGGTAAAGAGACTAGGTTCTGCCTTCGTTTGCTAACAAATTGTTGTTCAGTTTGTACACGGTCAACACGGTGAAGACAAGCCCATTGTTATATATACTATTAAATATCAAAATATTCATCAAGCCAGAAATGTGTGCATTCATATTCGTTAGGTAAAGGATTAATGTTTATTAGAATGACGTCGAATTAAACCAATCCATATTGCAGACGACATTTTCCGTGCACTTAGGTTTGAAATTAATACATTATAATATTCATTCACTTCTTCATACATACTTTCTACTATTCGTCATTTTCTTTTCTTTTTTTTTTCTTTTTTTTTTTGTCTCAGGTATATAATACAATTTCTTTATATTTGCCATTGTTTTGTAAAATCGCCAAGGTTTTCATTAATATTATTTAAATGAGAATATCTTAAAAATTTGAAATGATTGTAAAAACAAACCTGACTGGATGGCATCAGACAGACAGACAGAACATTTTATTTTTGATTTGTACAAGGTACATCATCATTTCAAATGTAAATATACATATAAATAAATATCATTACTCAATCACTTCATTTTAAACTATTTCATAAATACTACACATTTCAGGCATAAACCTTTTTTTTCTTTAAACAGAACACATTTTCTTTTTTCTTAAGCTCCAGTTTCAAGAGGATGTGACATCATAGAAAGTATCGTAAATATATTCAAAAATATCTAGGATGCGAAAAAGAAAGAAAACAAATAATCACACTTTTTTGTAATTTACTTATAAAAATCGACGGAGGTTTTATTTATTTATTTATTTATTTATTATTATTTTATTTTTTTTAATTAAACCTGTCTTCATACTCAGGTCCCGGAATATTCAGACCGGTGTTGACACATTGTTTACTCACGTGGTTTTGTTTACTTCCGGTTTACTTTACAGACACATGAATGAAATGTGAATTAAATGGATTTTTCAGTGTCATTTGATATCCTGAGATAAAAATAATAGCTTGTTTCCTCAATTGGACTTCGTTACAATAAACAAAGATTGTCATATAATAGAATTCCCGGAATATAGGTAATTTGCGAAAAAAGCCAACATCAACCAGAAGGCATTCTTTACTACTACAAAGCGCCATCCAGGATTATGCGCCATCCAGGTTTCTTTAGCGCCACCCGCTTTATTACTGGTCGTATATGTATAAAATTTAACATGTAGCTTTATAATAGTATTTTATATCATATGTGCAAATTTCATTGATATATCTTTTTTTTAATGTTTAAATCCATTTTCAAAATTCACCTCAAGATCTCACCGGTGAGCGACATGACGCCGTCCGGGGTTTGAAGATGCCACTCGTGTTATTTTAAGTCGTATTTGTATGAAATTTCACAAGTTGCTTTAAAATAACATTTTACAACATCTGTGCAAATACGAAATTTTTATGTTTTTATTTCATATTAGCCTTTTCCTTTTTTCCTCGATCTCGCACCTGTAAAGTTTGGTACGTTGCTATTATGCGGATACCAAATCCGGATCTAGTGCCTTTGTGCCATCCGTTATATTTAAAAGAAGAAATAAAAAAAAGAATATAGAGACTATAACATAAAATGTGTTAAATTCATTTAAATTAATTTTGAGAAAAATACCACCTATATTACGGCGGTCAGGCTCAAATAGGAATATACGCTACCCTAGTAGAGGTGAAACGGTATAGTTCGGTACGGACGTACCGCGGTATTATGTCTCACGGTACGGTACACGGTCCATTTAAGTTAGGTTACGGTTCGTACCGAGGCCAAAAAGCAAATCCAATGAAATGTTGCATAAGTAGGCATTTATCAGGTAAAATATGCTTAAAATACGAGATTGTAAGGGCAGCTGCAGTGAAATCATTAACAGTACCAGACTGCTTGATTGAAACAAGAGGACATTTCACGTAATGGCAACAACAACAACAACAAAGTCTAATGTCATCGTAACAATTTCCCTCGAGAACAAAATAATGAAAATATATTGCCTAGATATCCTCAACATTTTTTATTTCACTTTTCTCAATAACTGATATGTTTGTTTCATCAGTTTGCATTAAAAGTCAACAAATTACTGCTAGATTGGCGAACGTTCAGATGAGAAAAATTGCCGATTTTACTTTTGAAAAAGCAAATGGTAATCCTTTTAATCTTGATTTAAAGGTAAGAGAATATGTTTTTAATATTCTTCAGACTAGATACACGCATATCTTGAGCCTTGAACATAAAATATAATCAGACATGTGTGTTTGAAAATGTCACCAGTTTTCGCGAATTTTACTTAACTTTTTAAAACGCACAGGAAAAAGAAACAGAGCACATCAAAACTCTTTGTCCGATAAAAAACACACACACACACAAACAAACATTTATATCAACTCTCTCCGCTGAATATGTACTCTAAGAAAGGAACTATGCTTGTAAACAAAGTTTGAAACCGTAGGGTATTATTTTACATAATTGAATTGATCTCTTTTGTTTTCATAAATAGCCATGGATGATCTTAGAGTACTGTGTGTAAGGTATGTAAAATCAATGAAAAAATAGTATAAAAAGTATGTAAGGAAAATGTGTGTGAAAAGTAGAATATTGATTTATTTTATCATACTAGTCTGATAATCAGTTATCAAACAATGTGAATACCAACAACATAATTAATCACACAAAAAATCTTACAACAACATAGGCTGTTGAAATGGATTTTATATCAAAATAGATAATTTAATTTGATATAATGGCTATTTTTAAAAATTCCTGATATTGGGTCTTATTGAAACCCTTGAGTGAGAATTAAAATTATCAGCAAGGAGAAGAAATGTACCGAAAATGTACCGGACCGAAACCCCAATACCGTGTACCGAACCGAACCGTGAGGGTCCTGTACCGTTTCAGCCCTATACCCTAGTATCACCCCGCTACCCGGGTTTTTACTACTCCAGTATCATTGCGCCACCCGTTTTTCTATTGG
>JAIFHC010000444.1:0-50000 GCA_021229015.1 Solen grandis
ACGCATAACGGGAATCTAACTCTGATTCGCAGTCGTGATTATACCCAAAATAGTAAGACTTCTCCATGACTCTTGTGATTTCATGCCACTTTTGAAGGGCATGATTGTGACATGAAACATCACGTAGACATAAGTAGACATGTATCACTGTTAAACCGAAACTACTTGAAGTTATCAACTGTTTAAGTATGCTTTATAATTATGTGCTTAAATAAAAAGGAGCTAATTCAAACTGAATCAGTCACCCTAGACTCACAATTGAATGTTGGACCCCTGTTATCTATTATGTTGTGATTCAAAACGATGTCGATTGATAAGATGTTTCCAATCTGTGGAGCCATGGTCACAGGCGGATTCGGGGGATGGGCACCCGGCGCATGACCCTCTAAAATTCCCAACCATTCAAAGATGTAGGCACACAACCAAATAAAAACAAAAACTCACAAGCATTTACTATTTGAGAGCTCTAAATATTAAAAAAAAAAATCGCGGAGGAGTTCCCCCGGATCCCCAGTCCAACCAAAATACACCTTTCTCACGGCTTGGACAAAGCGGCAAGCCGCTTGCATCATTTTTTTTCTATACAACGCCCCCTAACCTGAACTCCTGGATCCGGCACTGATGGTGATTCCACGCACTAACTTGCAAACATTCATGAACATTGTATTTGTTTTTGTTGTTTTGCTATTTTGTTTATTGATTATTTAATATACTAGAATATTAATTGTTCAGGCTATATCACTCAACCATAAACAGCATTCATTTTTAAATGAGACTAGATATACTTTTCTGTATTTAATTCTCTTTGAAGCATGAACTTGCATAGTGCACATTTTCCCATACAGACAATCGTATCCGGTGCCTCGAGATGGTCTAAACGTACCGAGAAGTATGAGAGACAGACAGAAAGTTTCTGCCATGTTCGACATGACATTGACATGTTAATCACGTGCGAAACAGCAGGTTGCTATGTAATACACGCCACCACATAACATGATGATAATTACGTAATGTTGCCTGGCATTTTGATTTTTGTTAAGAATAATGTATGAAATTCAGACGGAAAATGCCATCGGAGATCATCGTCGGATAAAAACGTGTTATTCTTCCGCTGCTCTACATATTATATTAAGGTAATCCATCCATCATTAAATTGTGATCATGGTCAATGAAGTGATAATGGGAATTTTATAATAAATGCAAGCCTTTATAGACTTTGAGCAAAAAAAAAAAAAAAAACATATACCGGTAACTCTAAGTCAATGGATGCTTGCCTCTACACTTACGTTTTTTAAGCATTTGAAGGACCATGATTATAATTTATTGATGGATGGATTACCTTAAATGTACTGTGGATATTCAACTATGTATGTAGTTGGAAGGGGGCAAATATACTAGACGAAACTTATTAGAAATCTGACTTAAGTTTTGTGTATATCTTGTGTCACAAATAAATTCAGGTTTTTAGTAACTGTCCGAAAAAAAATGGTTTTGCATGATTGAATATATCTTCCAAAATCATTTTAGCAGACAACAAATTGAGCCAAAAAAAAAGCATTTTCAATAAAAAAAAATCATTTATCTGATATTTCCATTTTCAATATTGTTTGGGTATATATTTCGGAAAATAGATTTTTCCTGCAAGTATAAAATCGGAGTTCTTACAAGTTTAGTTAAGCATATATTTGCTCAAACTAAAACTCTCAAAATAAGTTTGAATAATCATGTTCAGGAAATCAGCTTTACTACGAGGGCGAGTCAATAAATAACCAGCCTAACCTATTTCGGGTTGAGATCTACCTCTTCTTTTTCAATATAATTTCCCTCCAGGGCTATGCACTTGGACCAACGGTGTTCAAGTGCCATCAGCCCAGAAGTGAAGAAGTCAGGGTCCTTTCCATGGAACCACTCCTCAACTGCTGCCACGACTGCTTCGTCAGACCGGAAATGACGTCCACGTATATCCTTTTTCAAATTTGGAAAAAGGAAAAAGTCGCTAGGAGCCAGGTCTGGTGCGGTATTAATTCATACCCATTTCGCGCCACAGTATCCATTGCAACAAGTGTGGACTCTTGCATTGTCCTGTTGCAGCAAAACACTTTTGGAGAGTTTACCACGGCGTTTCTCGCGGATGGCGTTCCTCAACTGGTCTAGCAAGTTTGCATAGTATGCTCCGGTTATTGTACTTCTCTTGGGTAAAATGTCCAACAAAATAACGCCCTTTGTGTCCCAAAATACTGTGGCCATCACTTTGCCAGCAGATGGTTGAGTCTTGAACTTTCTTTGGCCTTGCGAATCCCAGCCCTACGCACTGACGACTCTGGGCTTTATTTTCTGGTTCATAATAATGCACCCAAGTCTCATCCACAGTAACTAGACACAAAAGGAATTCATCTTTTGACCTCAAACGCTTCAACAACGCACTGCATACTGATGCTCTCGTTGCCATTTGCTCATTGCTAAGGGATTTTGGGACCCAACGGGCTGTAAGCTTGCGCATCCCTAAACGATCATGCAAGATTGTTGAAACGCTACCATGTGAAATGCCTAATGCCTGTGCCATTTCTTCAACCTGACTTCGCCTATCTGAGTATACCAGATTTCTGACTTTATTACACATTTCTTCGTCGGTGGCATCAACTGGCTTCATCTTCTAAAGACGTTCTACCGCGTTTAAACTCCCCAACCCAGAATTTAACTTGAGAATAAGATGGTGAGAAGACCCATACACATCAACTAACTCAGCATGTATGTCCTTACCAGTTTTACCTTTTAAATGCAAGTACCGAATTACAGCACGGTACTCCACTTTTGACGAAAAGCTTGCTTATGGTGGCATATTTCTGCCAGCCACTTATCCACTTAATTATGTCGAAACTTTTCTGAAACTTTTTCACATATTCAGTTAGTATCTGGCAAGTAGGAAACTTTCGTGTTATCCTCTTAGTTATCTTAACAGAATAAAACTGCCTGTTAGTGCCCACTACTGCCAGCCATATATTCACTTAAGATAATTGGATATCTAGCCTTTTTTCAAGTTAGTCAGTTAAATTTTGTGGATAACAAGCATTTTGTCACATAATTATCTGGAAAAAAGCATGATATCCAGTTAACATAAGTGAATATGTGATTGGCAGTAGTGGGCACTAACAGACAGTTTAGTCCTGTTAAGATACCTAAGTGGATAACTTGAAAATTTTCTACTTGCCAGATACTAACTAAATATGTGACAATTTTTCAGAAAAGTTTCAACATAGCTAAGTGGATAAGTGGCTGGCAGAAATATGCCACCATACTTGCTTTTACATCACTAGCCATGTTTGACTTTCAATATCTGACAAACAAATGACCGTATACATGTGTTGTTTTGTACACAGGTATAGTACATGTATTGAAACAATGCGTGAAAATCGTGGATGTCTCTGTTGATCGCCCTCGTACCAACATTGCTAAATGTTAAATTACTGGAAGGATAGGAAATATAAAACAAGTTAACGAAATGTGTTTGAGTTACATTCATTTCTTAAAAAAAAACGTTTATTTCAAACCTCAGCAACTGTCATCACTTATAAAGCATCCTTTATCTGTGACAAACACTTGATTTTGTCAAATAGGTCGATCTATTTTTTTACAAGGTAAAATAGAAAGCTATCCATAGATGTAAATCGCAGATTTAGTTTTCTAAATTTTCGGAGCTTCTGATTGGTTAAAATTTAGGTTGACTTCTAAATCGGTCTCATGTACACGTAAGTCATTCACTCCGAAATGAGACGTAAACCTACGTAAACTAACGAGTACTTCCTGAACACCTAATCTACATCTGGTGTAAAATTTCTAATATTAAACATACGTTTGATGTTTCCCCAGTCACTGATTAGTTAACTTTAAACAGCGAATTCTACCGGGTATTACCGATCCCCTGGTGAAATGGTCTTTACTGTCGGTGGGACGTCAAACAAATATTTTACTTTCCAAAAAAGGTATACGGTAACTTTTACACATCAACCCATGACCCGAATTGCCTTTCCGCCTTGTCCAACTGTCAGTGTGATGATGTCATGTTGTTTATTGCATGATAAGATAATTATATGCACTGAAATTCGACAACAAAATTGGACCATGTAACGGAAAGCGAAAATCACAATCCTGAACATTAAAACCAAAGACATAGGCCCAAATGTAACAAGTTCTGTGGCTCGAGAAACCTGTGGGAAGCTTTCTGGAGAATTTATCATAATTAATACAATTTTACGGACAATGGACGACATACGTCTACTTTGAAGGTATTTAGATCCTCCTACTTACTTAGTCATAAAACTACTTAAAACTGAAAACATAAGACTCTTCAATAGTCTTATTGACGGTGTTGGACTGTATATAGTTCAGAGAAAAGGTACGTCAAAAATATTTTTCAAATTCTTAGCCAATACAAGATTAATCGTGAGACTTTTCATGTGAATGTTTAAATTTTAAAGGAACTTAATTTTAGTTGCTGGAATTATTTTCAAAACATAGGTCTTTTTCACTGGATGAAGAAAGGTGTTTCATCTACATTGGCCAATTACTGAGACATAGGTCTATCCTGAGGTTAAGTAACATTAAGTCTTCGTCAGTGAGACGTTTTGTTGTAGGTAAATTAAGTCTTGAACACTAAGACGTTTTGTCGATAAGTAACATTAAGTCTTGGAGTCTTGAACACTAAGACGTTTTGTCGATAAGTATCATTAAGTCTTGGTCAGTGAGACGTTTTGTCGATAAGTAAATTAAGTCTTGAACACTAAGACGTTTTGTCGATAAGTAACATTAAGTCTTGGTCAGTGAGCCGTTTTGTCGATAAGTAAATTAAGTCTTGAACACTAAGACGTTTTGTCGATAAGTTACATTAAGTCTTGAACAGTGAGACGTTTTGTCGATAAGTAAAATTAAGTCTTTGACAGTAAGACGTTTTGTCGATAAGTAACATTATGTCTTGGACAGTGAGACGTTTTGTCGATAAGTAACATTATGTCTTGGACAGTGAGACGTTTTGTCGATAAGTAACATTATGTCTTGGACAGTGAGACGTTTTGTCGATAAGTAACATGAAGTCTTGGATAGTGGGACGTTTTGTCGATAAGTAACATTAAGTCTTGGACAGTGAGACGTTTTGTCGATAAGTAACATTAAATCTTGGTTTATGACACGTTTTATCGATAAATAACATTAAGTCTTGGACAATGAGTACGGAAACGTTAAAGGGCCAATTAATGACATGTTTTGTGTTAACAAAAAAATTATATTCGCCTTGATCAGATACTTTAACACTTGTCAATTTATATAGCTCGCAAACACTAAATCTATATAGATAATGCGAATAGACTGAAATTTTAATAAATCGAAAAGGGGCTAATTCGCCTCGACAAAAACATTCAAACATGTCGTGAAAATTAAAGTTGCAATATCTATAAAATTCTCATTATGCGAGCTAAATAAATTGACAAGTGTTAAACTATCTGATCAATGTGAATAAAAAAAATGTCGACTTAGCATAAAACATGTCATTAAATGAAGGCCCTTTAACGTTTCCGTACAATGAAACTTTTTGTCGTGAAGGAACATAAAGTCTAGGACAATGAGGCGTTTTGTTGTTAAATAACATTATAATACATGGTGTAAGTAACATTAAGTTTTGGAAAGTAAGACGTGTTGTATTGGCATGTGATCTTAGACCTACAACTTAAATCGGTCAAACGGTGTAGAATTCAACTAAATAAGTTTAAAACTTCATGTTCTGAATATTCATGTACATGTACAAATTTATGAATTTATGACTTGACTTAAATTGATTTCCTTAACTTAAAATGGTATATGAAACAATGGAACTTCTTTTGCCATAGAAACCGTGTAGAATCTGAACTACTCGCGTCATCTCTGTATGCCAAGGCATCAATGCACGTCTTTATGAGATAAAAGCTTTAACAATATTTCAATGCAGACACAATCGGATATCATCTTATCATGTTGAATTCATCCGATAAATAAATACCTGTATTTAATATACTTTCATTATCTATCAGAATTTGGACTCGTAGAATCTGTCAGTTTAAAGCATATACCTATCTCGTTAATTAAAACAGTGCTGTCATATATATATATATATATATATATATATATATATATAGTCATAAGATAGATGCCCACAGACGTGGGGTTAAATAGGATTCATGGACACACTGGTATTTTGAACATAGTCGGGGCTATCGTCGGGGAAGCAATATATATGTCGAGTAAAATATGTATTTGTTGAACCGTCTACTTTCGGTACAAAATAAAGTATCAATAATAGCTCTGAATGCACCAGTGTGCACCATTGTTCGTGTAATTATAAATCCACTTGAAAAGAGGGCTGGCTACGCCCCTGAACTGTTGTGTTATTTCTAGTTAAAATCATTGTCATTTCTATATCCACTGCTCGATTTTATACCGTCGAAATTAATTGTAATTAAGGAAGTTATGAACAAGTGCACGATTTCCCGAGACAATCCTCCTGTTTTCTCTATACTGAGGGCTTTACAATTGTTTAATTCAATTTTATAACTATTTTACAGTGAGAAAATCATTCAATGTACAAAAACTAATACATTTTTTTCTTTCTCATCATAGCAAAATGAATGTAAATGAGATTGCGAAATTCCGAATGTAATAAAATCGAATGTATATGTTATGATAATAATGTATTCAACAAGAGGACGTCATTATGTAAATAAGTTCACTTTATTTTATTATCACAAAATCCGTCTTGAGGGTAAACTTAAGATACAAAAAACTACGACGAATGCATTTATACACATTTACATTAGAAGTTGTTATTTTTCGTTTATTGTAAATTTCGCTGACAGTGCATCAAATACAATATCGTGGATCATGTATTAATCTTATTCGTCCACGAAACGCAATATTCATTGGACGAGTTATGAATCCATGGATATAAGAAACAACAAAATTTGAACCCCACGAAATATAATAATTCACAGATTTATAAAACATTCTTGCAAATGGGGCTTTGGGAGGAGATAATGTATAGTCTGCTATTGGATTGTTTGTAACGGACCGAGTGAGTCATTCACAGACTACTGTTTCCAGATTCCGACATGTACGAGGAAAGCCCTGAAATTGCTTTGATCAGAATGGAGTTCAAAGCGAAAACATACTGCAGTCCGCTTTGATATGTTCTGGTAGTTTCAGCGATTTCCGGTCCAGGTTTCTCTCTGTTCCCTTACTTGTAATTTTTTTCCTAACCGATGAAGGTTTCAGGAAGAACGTGAAAAGAAAATGATTTTGCTTAAATTCACCAGATTCAGAGCCTGTGTCATCAAACTCACCTTGGATTAGGTTGAGTATGTAAAATTAGTACACATCTTGAAAAAATCGCGAAACAGACATTCAGAAATAAGAAAATGAAGCATTCATTTGACCAAACACCAACATTTCGCTTTTCAGACTAGTCTGTAAAGGTTATTTCAAAGGTTCTGTTAAAAATAGGTTTAAAATAGTACTTAGTGAACTGGCTGCGGTATACATGCATGTGCATATATAACACTTATATCCGGTTAAATGAGTTGGACCCTTAAGTTAAGCTTATCCTTATTTGAGCATTCATAGAATCTCACGTGACATACTAGAATATGATATGCATGAAATTGAGCAATTAAAAAGTATTTGTTTAATCGGGCCCATGACTAATACCGGTGTTAAAATCGTCACGTTTCTTTTTTAACTTTAAAGGACCATGTCCGCTGATTTAAACGTGTCGTCAAATCAATCAATGAATAACCTATTGGACAATTTCTTTACTAGCAGATAGACACAAACCAGAAATCTTTTGAATGGAATTTTTATGATGTATCATTATCTTTTTTCTATTTTTTCATTATTTATTTATTTATTTATTTATGTATTTGCTGATGAGGCGGGTGATGCAGTTTCGTCTTATGAACTTGCTCATCCAGAACAAAGCATTAGGACAAACTGACCCTTGTTATTAATCATTTCTACTCGGCAGTGTCCGGTCAAACCCGGAATATACATATTACAAAAAAAGATAATGAAAGCGGCGAAATGAGTCGCTCGTGGGTTCCGACGATCGGTGTAACTGGTTTGTTCCTTTAACTTTCATGACCTTCCGTGGCGAAATTATTAATCAATAACCCTGGTTCAGCTTTGCATTTGTTCCAAGCTTTCTCTGTTTTATATCTACATGAACTAACAATAAAGGAACACGGGTTTATTAGAGATGTGGACTCAGCCGTAATTAGAAATTTGCGACTTATCATTTTAGACACAATACCCTGATATTTACTTGTTGTAAACCACAATATTCACACATCTACAGCTACCCCAATATAAAAAGTTGTCAACAATCACAATTGCCAAAATAGCAATGATTGTTTTCTTTATTCAGATCAAGTTTAATCACAAATGACCAATTAGAAAAGTTGTTAAGTGTATGTCAGCATTTTTCCAAATAAGCGCAAAAGAAAATATGTTAAGTAGATGTTTAAGGAGAGCGTAGACGCCGCTAAAACTTTTCATAACGAAACGCCGTTTAAGATTGTGGTTACGGCTATTCAACGCTATACCTTGTCGTAATATAAACGCGCATACTTTAAATTCACCTGATAAAATGTTTAAAAGTAGCAGTAAGACGTGAATTATTTAGACCAAACTGTTTAAATATGCGGGCAAAAACTTCCTAACCCTTTCTCTTTTCAGATATCTGGCTTATTTTAAGACTCTAAATAAAACTTAGATATCAAACTCACGTGCCTCTGTATTCAACAGTATGGGCTGCAATCCATCATTCACCGGTTACGTGTGAATGGAAGGCTGTGCATGAAAATACAATGCATTTTTGATGTACGTAAATGCAGAAACTTTTCTTCATTAAAATCCCATTTTCCCCCCGTGTCATGCAAACAAGGTGTTAATGCTTGATACGATTTTAATGGATTTCCACATACGTACATAAAACGGTGTTTGCTGACAATAGTGACATTCTAAACTTTGACCTTTAAACAGTAAGTTACAAATCTACCTGAGCTTGTATGGTGTTCTCCCGTTGGTGTCTGTTAACAAATAGCAATGAATTACAAGTCAACACCCGTTTCACACTGTGAAGTGCAGCTGTACTTGAATCATCCGTCATCAGTCACTGTCCTTTTCCGACCATCCTGTTCACCACTCTTCATAAATCAATACTTTCAGGAACTTCAGATACATGTACTGCTGCAAACATCGGTGTAAAACTATCATATGTATATTTGTGCTTAAATACAAAAATGTGCATGTATTAGAATTAAAAAGGAGATGCGATGCACTTTGTTTGGCGCGGCCGGGGATCGAAACCAATGTCTCACCTACTTTGATCACAACACATCTCCCTATCAACGTGTAAGGCATACGTTTAAAGCAGCTCGTACTTGTTCATAGATGATCGGTAGAAATCAAATAAGTATGTTTTACTTTAACTCGTTAATGTTAGTGAAGTCTATGTTTCTTGACAAATGAACTCAGAGAGTGTAGGTCACATTGCACGGGAAAACGCTATTTTCGTAAAAGCAAATTCGACGAAATCAGTTCAATATGAAATACGGTATTTCCGAAGCAGGTGCTTGCTACTGGTACCATGTGACACATTCCGCAATATGGCGTCTTCACCAGTTCAGGGATGTTCAGCCTATGATGTAAGTGCATACGCTAAAAGTGAATGTGATCAGCCAAGTGACAGCAAATGAAAGTAGAAAATTCAAATATAGGTTTTATAATTCTAAATATAGTTTCAATACTGTCTGTGACGGTATTGCCTGTGATGTGGGGGAGGGTGGGGGGACCACTGGGTTAGTGACCATGCGTCTGTAGATGGGTATTGATAGACGTAATGCACACTTGTAGTTTCAAATCAAATTCTTAATCATGACCGTCAGTGTACGAGCTGCTATAAACCAGGCTTTCGGGATTATAGTATGATTTACTTTTTTAAACGCTTTAACTTAAAATGTATCAAGCAAATGGAAGTTTGCAATAAAATGGAAACAAAACATGAACGGAAACATTTATCTTTTTGATAGTAAGAAACAGTTGCTTTAAATTCATATGGCTGAAAATATCATTTAATATAAATCTATTTGAAGAAATGTAACATGCGGGAAATGGTTGCATTAACTGCCGAAAACAAAATGGCGTACATCTATCAAAATGACAGTGTATGTAAAACCTTTTTGAATAACGCAAAAAATCCATTTCCTCTCTCACTCAAAAGTTGCTGTTTTTGTCTTAGGCGTGAAAAGAAACATAATAAAACAAACAAAAAAGATTTTACGAAAGGCTATGTTCGTCTTTGATAGATCCAGGGAGTGAATGTAGATACAGTATGTACATTAGACTGCATTGTGGCTTGTAATGGAGTGGTAAAGCAATATGCCTCTTACAGGTACGCCCCGAATTCGATTCCTTGCGCGAATTCCACCAACACTACTTAACGCAAAATAATTATTAAATTATTAAACTAGCTAGGTAGACACGCATTCAGCCATTCCTGTTTTATGAAACATTCAGGACGAAGTGACATAAGTATTAACCTTAAAAAAATAACCATATTGTTAAAGAAATTAAATATTAGGGTGCATCAATAAGTGAAAAAAGAATAATGAAATATGCTCTAAGTGTTTTAAGTTCTTTCTTGTACTAAGTAAGGTTGGTGGAATCCGAGACAGGTCACGTGCGTGGGAGGATCCAATGGTCAATGGTCAATCGTCCCGACACTCGGGCCTTTTGGTAATATCACAATAATGGCCACAAACGCCAACACCCAGTCCATCGAGGGTGATTTATATAAAGGGTGAGATCTTTAGTTGTAATCGATCTAAAATCAATAAACACCCTGTAAAGGAAGAGAGAGAGAGAGAGAGAGATAGGGAGAGAGAGAGAGTGAGAGAGATTTGTGACTTAATTGTATCATGGAAATTTACCAGGGGAAAAAAGGAAATCGTTCACTGCCTACTTACTAGCAATGTGTATTTTTGTAGAACAATTGATTGCAGTTTTTCTTGTGTGCCTGGAAAATCGATCAGCACTATATAGAAATCTGCAAAATGTTTTAACGAGTCCGTGGAGAACAAATGTTTGTATGTTTATAGATTACAGACCTGGTTAAGTCTGTGATGGTAGATTTATTCACCAAACAAAGAATAATATCATCATCATCATCATCATCATCATCATCATCATTGCTGTTGTCGTGATCGTAGTCGTTCCATTTTCACCACATCATTATCACCATCATCAAGAACAACAACAACTTCATAATCATAATCAACGACAACAACAACACCTTCATCATCATCATTATCATCATCAACAACACAATGATATATATACACCTCCCTCAATAGACCACTTGAAAATTAGGTTTACTGTTCGATATTTTGTCTTCAAGCCTTACAATGTACCCCTATGTTTATTGTTGTTCTTGACTGCATATCGCTATCGGTCAGTGCCATAGTTTTGGTTCTACTAAGGACAAGCACTTTATGTTCGGGGTGTACTGGTTTTTGGGGAATAAGAGATGTAAAAGTCCATGTGAACTTTTTAATAATCAACCCTTGACAATCCATTAAGTAAAACACGTGCGGTATATACAGAGTTACCTGATGCGGACATTCTCCCCATTGATGGTTCGTACCAAAAGTTCATGCCTTTTTAGCTCACCTGAGCACTTGTGCTCGGGTGAGCTTTTGTGATCGCCTTTCGTGCGTCGTCCGTCGTCAACAATTTCTTGTGAACACTCTAGAGGCCACAGTTTTGGCCCAATCTTCATGAAACTTGGTCAAGATGTTTGTCTACATGATATCTCGGATGAGTTCGAATTGGGTCATGTGGGGTCAAAAACTAGGTCACCAGGTCAAATCTTAGAAAAACCTTGTGAACACTCTAGAGGCCACAGTTTTGGTCCAATCTTCATGAAACTTGGTCAGGATGTTTGTCTACATGATATTCCGGATGGGTTCGAAAATTGGTCATGTTGGGTCAAAATCTAGGTCACCAGGTCAAATCTAAGAAAAACCTTGTGAACACTATAGATGCCACAGTTTTGGCCCAAACTTCATGAAACTTTGTCAGGATGTTTGTCTACATGATATCTCGGATGAGTTCGAAATTGGGTCATATGGGGTCAAAAACTAGGTCACCAGGTCAAATCTAATAAAAACCTTGTGAACTCTCTAGAGGCAACAGTTTTGGCCCAGTCTTCATGAAATTTGGTCAGGATGTTCGTCTACATGATATCTTGGATGAGTTTAAAATTGTGTCACTTAGGGTTAACAACTAGGTCATCAAGTCAAATCTTAGAAAAACCTTGTGAACACTTTAGAGATTACAGTTTTAGACTAACCTTAATGTAACTTGGTCAGAATGTTTGTTTACATCAAATCTCGGACGAATTCAAAACTGGGCAACATAGGGTCAAAAAGTAGGTCACCAGGGCAAATTTTAGACAAATCTTGTGAACACACTAGAGGCCTACATTTTTTTCCCAGTCTTCATTAAACTTGATATGAATGATGACTGCATGAATTCTCAGTTGAGTGTAAATTCAGGTAGGATCAAAATGTAGGCCACTTAGTCAAATGTTAGAAAAACACTTTAGATGCCAGATTTTTTGTCATTATGCCTAACACAGCCATCTTAAGCAGGTGAGCGACACAGGGCCATCTTGGCCCTCTTGTTATTTTGTTATCAAGAACAATCTAAATATGTAAGCACTTAAGAGAAACCATAGATTTGAAGGGCGAAAAACGGCACTTTCGTTTATCGAAATTCAGGGGAAGGTAAAAATATCTAAACATCTGCCGGGTAAATTTACAGATGTATTATTAACTCGTAATAAAATAAATGGTTAATTTATATACATTGTATAAGTTTTTAGACGATATATTGTGAGTCTGTGTCCGGACAATTACTCTCCTTTACTGAAAAAGCTGCTATAATTAACAGACCCAAGGAATTACAAAATTATTACAAGCAGGTGGAAAATATTATACAATAGTCGCTTTGGGAATCTATATGTTTGTCACACTGGAAGATATGTATTTAATATCTGTGTCCGGCTTGACTCACGAACGTACGAAACACTCATATCCCCAGGAACCGAAATATAATTGTAAGTGAATCTGATATACGGTGATGGTAATGTGACGTATCAGATACAGGACATGTGATTTACGAGCACATGAACGCGAGAGGCGGGTTGGACTCTCTAAATAAGTCAGAGGAAAAGCGGGAAGTATTAATGGGAACCGGACTGTTTGTTGTTGTTGTTGTTGTTTTTATGAACCTCATACATACGTGGTTCTTTCCTCGACTAAATCATTTCAACTAATATTTCACAGAGAGGTTATAAAATACGCCAAGCCATGTGGCCGTATTTGAATGCTATTCAGTTTGGAAAGAAGGAGTTTACTTATTTTTTCGTTTAAAATTTTCAGGTCTTAAAAATAAATCATTTTTGAGATGAAAACAATCCATTTTAGTATCAATAAGTTATTTAAATAAATAATAGACATAAACTTGGTCCTGCGATACTCATATGTATTTATCAAACATATTTTGGATAAAAAAGATAATAATTAAAGTCTTATAATTAAAATAGAATTACTGGTTTAAAAGACACTGAAATTGTTGTACTCTATATCAACATATCTAATATGAATATGTGTTTCCCGGGTTGGACATGTACATTGCGCCTTGTTAAAGTATTGAACATTTCTCGCCCTACCCCACCCCGCCCATTCGTATAATTGTCAATGTCTCGCAGATTTAAACGTATAATAATTTACAAAACAACAGACCGGAAACATTAACTAAATAACAATTGACATTTTTGCCCAGCCGTGCATTTTTATCATGTAAGAGTAACGGTTTTTATTTGATAAGACAATTAAAACACGTAAGAGAGGCTTGTGCAGTTCCTATTTTTGTGACTTTTTCCCCGTAATTGGAAAGCACCTGTTTCTTTCCCTGTTAATCAAGTTTCCCGTATTGCACGTGCACACAATTATCACATCCCTCATCTCCACGGGCATAATGATATATGGTTTAGGAGTGTGTTCTATTCTTCTTCTTTTATTACTTTAGAAAATAGAAGGTCAAAATTTTATATAATTGCACTAGGACATAAAACAGTAGATAAATATCAATTTAAATATAGGATGAACATATGCAAATACGGTAAGATCTTAAAATGACGAGAAAAAAATCATATACGAGATATACTAGTAGTATATCTTTGAGCGAGGAACATGGCCATAACTTCAAATCAATATGGTCTGGAAGTCCGTTATTTTCAAACCATGCATCTTCATATAGTGACGATCCCCTCACACGTTGACTAAATTTCCAAGCTTACAGGAAGCAATATGTTTGATTTACGTGACCACCTGGTCGTGATCCAGCTCGTGATGCCAGGAACTGGGGTCATACGGGGGTATAAACCTGGTGATATTATCTATGAAGCCAGGCTGTCGAATGCTGCCATGAGATGAGCTATGGCGACAGACACAATCGCAACTCTCGATCTTTTCAACTTTTTCATGATTTGTTGAATGATAAGAATAAGAAACAAGCAAGTATGAAAAGATAAAAAAAAAAATGCCATTTGTTCGGAAAAACTCTCCCACTTCACAATACGTGCTTAATTCGCTTCAGTCAGATAGAAAATCCTGTTAAACACCGTGACACACAGATATAAGCAAAGCCTATCACTATTACGTGGTCTGCTTTTTTAGCTCACCTGAGGACTTGTGCTCGGGTGAGCTTTTGTGATCGCCTTTTGTCCGTCGTGCGTCGTCAGTCGTCCGTCGTCAACAATTGCTTGTGAACACTCTAGAGGCCACAGTTTTGGCCCAATCTTCATGAAACTTGGTCAGGATGTTTGTCTACATGATATCTCGGATGAGTTCGAAATTGGGTCATGTGGGGTCAAAAACTAGGTCACCAGGTCAAATCTTTGAAAAACCTTGTGAACACTCTAGAGGCCACAACTTTGGCCCAATCTTCATGAAACTTAATCAGGTTGTTTGTCTACATGATATCTCGGATGAGTTCGATATTGGGTCATGTGGGGTCAAAAACTAGGTCACCAGGTCAAATCTTAGAAAAACCTTGTGAACACTCTACAGGCCACAGTTATGGCCCAAACTTCATGAAACTTAGTCAGGATGTTTGTCTACATGATATCTCGAATGAGCTCGAAATTGGGTCATGTTGGGTCAAAAACTAGGTCACCAGGTCAAATCTTAGGAAAACCTTGTGAACACTCTACAGGCCATAGTTTTTGCCCAATCTTCATAACATTTGGTCAGGATGTTTGTCTACATGATATCCCAGATGAGTTCGAAATTGGGTCACATGGGGTCAAAAACTAGGTCACCAGGGAAAATCTTAGGAAAACCTTGCGAACACTCTAAGGCCACAGTTTTCCAATCTTCATAATGGTCAGGGTGTTTGTCTACATGATATTTGGATGAGTTCGAAATGGGTAATGTGGGGTCAAAAACTAGGTCACCAGGTCAAATCTTAGAAAAACCTAGTGAACACTCTACAGGCCACAGTTTTGGCCTAATCTTCATTAATTTTGGTCAGGATGTTTGTCTACATGATATCTTGGATGAGTTCGAAATTGGGTCATGTGGGATCAAAAACTAGGTCACAAGGTCAAATCTAAGAAAAACCTTGTGAACACTCTAGAGGCCTACATTTTTGTCCGAGTCTTCATTAAACTTAATATGAATGATGACTGCATGAATTCCCAATTGAGTGCAAATTCAGGTAGGATCAATATGTAGGTCACTTAGTCAAATGTTAGGAAAACACTTTTAGATGCCAGATTTTTTGTCATTATGCCTCACACAGCCATCTTACTCAGGTGAGCGACACAGGGCCATCTTGGCCCTCTTGTTTATGTTTCACGTCGAACAGTCTAATGACTTTCCGTCTCCTATCAGTTTTGTAGAATCGAAATTAATTTGTTTCACGCTACTGTTTTAAAGTCAAATGAATAAATCATGTTTAAATGAACTGACAGATGGCTCGCAACAGTGACTGCAACAAACGAATCATTATAAATTCAATTTATTGTTATAGGCAAATAAACTTTGAATTGTGTATGTGAACTTATGTGCGCGTAGAAAACCACATTTCCTGTCTAATACCTAAACGTGAATGAAATGAATCTGTTCGGCATACTGGGTTGCGTTGCTTGATACCTGAAATCTTATGTGAAATTTCGTTTGAGAAAAGAAATGGCGGTAATGTTTATCATTAACATAGCTGTGTTCATCATCATCATCCTTCTTCTTCTTCTTCTTCTATCAATCATTTTAACAGGGTTGCTTGCATTGCTGTTCTATTGTAGCACACATTTTGAGTCCGACAACGGTTCGGGGCTATATTTAGACATCAGTATTTATAGATTCCCCTTTGTTTTTTACTACGCAGAGAATATTTCCAAATTCTGTTTTCTGTCTTATCACTAAATGGTGATATTTTTCATGTTTATTTCAGTACGATTGTGTTATGGAATTCGAAACTGGATAATCGATGCTGGAGATAATGTGTGAAAAAAAGAATCGCACAATATTCTGAGCTATTTTAAACCATGACTGGCTGGAATTTCCAAAACTTGTAAACTTGAAAAAAAGAAAAACTTGTAAACTTCGATATGAAACAGTTGACCCATAAGCGGAGTGGGTAAAATAGTCAGTTTGTTTGCCATTCAAACGGCGATGAAATGGGTGTGGGTTCGAGTCCAAGCCGGAGAATAATTGTTTCATTATTAGCTCATCTGAGCATTTGTGCTCAGGGTGAGCTTCTGTGACCGCCTTTTGTCCGTCGTGCGTAGTCCGTCGTCAACAATTGCTTTTGAACACTCAATGTAAAAGGTTTACATGATATCGTGGATGGGTTCAAAAATGGGTCACATGTTTCAAATACTAGGTTACAAGGTCAAATTTTATTTAAAAAAAAACCTTGTGAACACTCTAAAGGCCACAGTTATAGCCCAATATTCATGAAGGTGGTCAGGATGTTTGTCTAATGATATCTTGGATGGTCGAAATTGGTCAGTGGGGTCAAAAACGAAGTCACCAGGTCAAATCTATGAAAAACCTTGTGAATACTCTCGAGGCCACAGTTTAAGCCCAATCTTCATTACATTTGGTCAGGATGTTTGTCTATATGATATCTTGGATGTGTTCGAAATTGGGTCATGTGGGATCACAAACTAGGTCACCAGGTCAAATCTTATAAAAAAAACCTTGTGAACACTCTAGAGGCCACAGTTTAGCCCAACCTTCATGAAAGTTGGTCAAGATGTTTGTCTACATATCTTGGATGAGTTCGAAATTGAGTCATGTGTGGTCAAAAACTAGGTCACCAGATCAAATTTTTGAAATCCTTGTGAACACTCTAGAGGCAACAGCTTTAGCCAATCTTCATTAGATTTGGTCAGAATGTTTGTCTATATGATATCTTGGGTGAATTCGAAAATGGGTCACGCGGGGTCAAAAACTATGTCACCAGGTCAAATCTTTGAAAAACCTTGTGAACATTCTAGAGGTCACAAATTTAGCCCAATCTTTATTAGATTTGATCAGGATGTTTGTCTACATGATATCTTAAAATGGGTAGTGGGGTAAAAACTTCATTAGATTTGGTCAGGATGTTTGTCTACATGATATCTTGAATGAGGTCGAAATTGGGTCACGTGGGGTCAAAAACGAAGTCACCAGGTCAAATCTTTGAAAAACCTTGTGAACACTTTAGAGGCCACAGTTTTAGCCTAACCTAAATGTAACTTGGCCAGACTGTTTGTCAAATATCGGATGAATTCAAAACTGGGCCATATGGGGTTAAAAAGTAGGTCACCGGGGCAAAATTTTAGAAAAAATCTTGTGAACACTCTAGAGGCCTACATTTTTGTCCCAGTCTTCAATAAACTTGATAAGAATGATGACTGCATGAATTCCCAGTTGAGTGCAAATTCAGGTAGGATCAAAATCTAGGTTACTTAGTCAAATGTTAGAAAAACACTTTAGGTGCCACATTTTTTGTCATCATGCCTTACACAGCAATCTTACTCAGGTGAGCGACACAGGGCCATCTTGGCCCTCGTGTTTAGATTATATTTTCCAATATAAGATGCACATATTTGTGTTATATTGAAAGTAATTAAAATATCTATATTTAGTACATGTCTATATAAAATTAAATAAAAATGAAAAAAAGAAGAAAAAAAAGAAAATAATGAAAGTTTGTTGTTTTTGATTTGCCTTCACATATTCATGTAGTCTTATAAACTGTAGGCAAGAGAAATGGGGAGAGTAAGAGTGACGATATGTTTATTGTTAGCAATCGATTGAGACAGATGATGTGTTCATCTTTTTTAAAGACCGTGTTCAAGCAAGATTAAAGTGGATTAACACTGGGTTCATTGGCATCGCTTAAAAATTTGATCCTCGTTTATTAAATTTTCTTTGATAAACAAAAGAAATCCGGCATCATCATATTAAAACCCCTGTTCTTTCAGCGCTATCACCGCTTTGATTCTGATTATTATAGTCATATTTCATGTTAGACCTTGCAGCATTCTTCTTCTTCTTATATAAAATGTCGTTTTCCGATCGTCGAGGTGTTTTAAAAAATAATATGTGCATATCAAAGTATGCGTGCACTTAATTATTATCGACAAACTCCATGCTATTTTTGATATACCATTTCCAATCCAAATTGTGTTTTATGTAGAACATTCATTCTGAAAGAGGACTGAAAGTAAACAGAGAAACAGCAGAACTCCACATGAAAAAGTATGAGGTAATGTATTTTGTAGTCTAAACAAAGGCTCTGCTTGAGTAATGACTGCCTTTTTTTTCCTTTTCCAGAATGCGGCTGGCCAGCAGTGTCTTTGTGAGTCTGTGGAAGTTTACGTTTTACAGCGCCGTCGTCACGGAGGTGAGTTGTCTGTATATATCTGTCTCCAACATTTAAAAAAAATTTAAAATATATTTATCCAACTGTCTGCATATGTGTCCGCCCAACTGTCTGTACATATATTGTCCAACTGTCTGCATATATGCCTAACTGTCTGTAAATATATTTGTCCAACTGTCTGTATATGTGTCCGTCCAACTGTTTTAAATATGTCTTTTCAACTGTCTGTAAATATGTTTGGTTTTATTGCTCTATGTTCGTCGTCCGTCATCATGCGTCGTGCGACGTCAACAATTTACTTTAAAAGTCATCTCCTCTGAAACCACCGGATAGACATTGATGAAACTTGTTATGAATGTTCCTTGGATGGCACAAAAGTTTCTATAAAAACAGGATCCATTCTGAACTCTGGTTGCCATGGAATCCAATAGAGTTTTAATTTGAAGAAAAAAAAAGGAATCTTTTTCTCTGAAAATAAGTCAGAATTCAAATTTAATTGAATTCAAAGGTCAGCTGATGGCCCTCTACCATAATTGCTAAAATAAAGTTGATCTCTTGAAATATTAAGCCTTCAGTGTATAGCTAATTTCCATATGTACTATTTACATATTTAATTTCAAAATTATTCTCCTCTGAAACTTTTTTTCAAGAATTTTTGCACTAACGATAACCTCATAGTCCTAATATCATAATTTCTCAAGCATATTTGTTTCTTTGAGAAATAAGGCCTCCATATGGTTATTATTTTTATATCTGAAACTTAAATCTGCTGCAGCTAAAGGTAAACAGGTAATTAGTTGTGTGTGACGTCAGTCACACCAACTATAGTACCACGTCTCCTAGATTTGAAACCGAATAACTTCTCAATAGTGTAAATATGATCGAACCATTGTATATATCTCTACAACATAAGTATACTAGAATTAAGCAAAAATGCTGAAAAATTAATGCTTTGTCAAAAATAAATACTTAAAGGCTACAAAAATCTCATGTGACATGAAAACATTATAGGATTTATTTTTCTGTGCTATTGTAACCGCAATCGAATGATGTAACCGTTTTTATCACGTGATCACTTTACCAAGCGTACGAATATAGTTTGTTTCGATGCAAAGATGGCTCGCAAATTAATTTGATAGTCGGTCATTTTAAGGCTGTTACAATAACCCATGTGAAATCCAAAACAAATCATTGTAACATACTAAGAATCACATCAATCTGTCGACCTCAGATTTCTCCAAGGGTTATTTCTTACACTAAAAATTGACCGAAACCTATATACTTACTATCCGAAATGAGTTCGGAGCCTCTGACCTGGGCAGAAAATTTGCACAATTACTTCAATCTATAAATAGAGACTGTTGCATGAATACAAATCAAAGCTCTGATAGCACTGAGAGAACAGGAATGCCGTATTTCTCTGTTTATCAAAGTGAATTTAATTATCGGTGATCGACTTGCAGCTCTTCTAACACTCTTTTATCTGAGAAACACACAAATTCAGTGCCTTACTTGTTTTTCTTTCTTTTTTTCCCGATATGTTTGTCTGTAATGTAACCGTCCCCGGTGGCCGGGAGGTCGTGGGTTCGATCCCCGGCCGCGACATACCAAAGTCGTAAAAAAATAGTACTGTTGCAACTACCCTTACCACGCCCTGTCAAATTATCCTGATATTGGACCAACCAGGCCTGGAACGAGCGCCTGCCGAAGTCTCATACTGATATATATATATATATATATATATATATATATATATATATATATATTTCATGTCAATATTTGGCCACGCTATGGTGGCATATATCTGCCAGCCACTTATCCACTTAGTATGGTGGCATATTTCTGCCAGCCACTTATCCACTTAGCTATGTCGAAACTTTTCTGAAAAAATGTCACATAGTCAGTTAGTATCTGGCAAGTTGAAAACTTGAAAATTTGCTACTTGCCAGATACTAACTGGATATGTGACAATTTTTCAGAAAAGTTTCAACAACTTAGCTATGTTGAAACTTTTCTGAAAAATTGTCACATATCCAGTTAGTATCTGGCAAGTAGCAAATTTTCAAGTTATCCACTTAGGTATCTTAACAGGACTAAACTGTCTGTTAGTGCCCACTACTGCCAATCACATATTCACTTATTTTAACTGGATATCATGCCTTTTTCCAGATAATTATGTGAAAAAATGCTTGTTATCCACATAATTTAACTGACTAACTTGAAAAAAGGCGAGATATCCAATTATCTTAAGTGAATATATGGCTGGCAGTAGTGGGCACTAACAGGCAGTTTTATTCTGTTAAGATACCTAAGAGGATAACACGAAAGTTTTCTACTTGCCAGCTACTAACTGACTATGTGACAATTTTTCAGAAAAGTTTCGACATAGCTAAGTGGATAAGTGGCTGGCAGAAATATGCCACCATACCACGCTTTCCATGTCTGGTCAAAAAGTGATTTACCCATTAATTACAAAACGTTGTGCTGTACCAGTAATACACTTTACCGAACCTGCAGTTATATACATATTACGAACGTAAAGGGGTCAACAAACTTCATTACAAAATCGTATTACTCGGGTCTTAGTGACCCGTGAACAATCTAGCTTATGATTTAAACCCATTTGACCGTACTAATCATAATGGATTTGTGTTCCATAATTTACTAAAAAAAAAACACCAACTAAATAGTTCTGCTAGCTTACGTGACTGTCTGACCCCACCAGCATACAATCTGGATGAGTCTTTCCCGACCAATTTCGAAACCCCCGAAACTGAGGTTTTCAATTGAATTATAAATATTGGCGTCCTGATGTATGTCGAGGTAAAGGCCATATGTTTAAAATTGTAAAAAAATAAACAACAACAAAAAAGAAAAGAAATGAAAGGCAACGGAAGGAACTGAATGTTAATTTCATGGTTTCTAATATTTTGCCACTTGTGCAAAAGTATGTCACTGTCCGAGAGATGTTCTCATTCTTAGGCCTAGGCCGAACGTTTTTATCTATCTAATTCTGATTCTATCACAATGTAGAGTTAAATGCCAAGAACGTTTTATATATGTGATTCTATTTAGTTCTGCCATAAAGGCACTGTGATTGAAAATATATATGAAACTTCGTTATTTATTAAAGACCAGTGACATTTTCTGTCCAATCATATCGGGCTAATTTTACTATACTTAGAAGTTGCTGACTTTCAGCATACTTCCTTATTATGATTGCTAAACAAACAATGAAAAATACGCTAAAATAAATTTAGGAAGGTAAACTATTTAAATGATATGACAAACAAGAGAGGATCTTAGTGACAAAATGACAGTATCGTGCTTTATTATACATGGATGCTGAAAGTGAAAAATTAAAACAGCCTCTTATATATATGTAATGCTGTGTACATTAATGGATTGTCTACAATATACTTATGCGTATAACTTATTTAGTGGAATCTATTTTCGCATCAAATCATATTTCATTTATAGCGCTTTATTCTCAAAAAGAATCCCTAATTTATTTACATTTCTTCCATTGGATTTTTTTAGTAAGCAATGATTAGCAATACCACTAAAATATAGTATTGATATCCAATATCCCCTGTAAATATGGGATATTAGCATTCACCAAAATCAAACATTGAATTTAATAAAAGGGGCAATGACTTCTTCCCAGTGTGCATGAAATGATAGGCAGTGTGAATATTTTTTATACAAACGACTATTGTAACATTGACTGAATATCGTAAGGAGGGAGGAGGGGAGAAACCATTGGAGGCTAGCGATGCATTAAATTGGTTGGCGCTAGATCGTGGATGGTACTATTCATCCGCTAGTGCCATACTGTCTTGTGTTGATTTTAGTGGGCTTTAAAATTGATTTAACAAATCAATTTCATACTCCCTTTGGGCTGAGGGTACTTCGAATGTTTGTGCATCTAATACTTATCTTTAAACGTCTAACTAACAAAACTTTACAAAGTTACTGGCACTTTAATTCTGGTTCGTTTCTTTTAGACTTAATTACATTATGAACAAATAATCTAGAAATATACCGAAATCGATAGAGATGGTCGTCTAAAGTTGGTTTAGTCAGGTAAATAATCAGAGTATAGAAATGCGCATGTTGTTGTACTCAAAAAAGAACGTCATCTGTCCTTTCGTCATCAAGAAAAACGAAATATTGCACACACCCTGTACTTTCTGTTATTAGCACGCTCTTACCGAATATTGAGTTGGTGAAGAAAGAGCTGATTTGTGTTTCACATGTATCTTAAATTGAGATTTTTTTATCAACTTTCTAAAATATCAAATCACAGTTTCGAAGATTTAAGAACCTTGGGACTATTTACTATATACACATATTGTATTTAAAAAAAAAAAAATATTTTACATGCATTATATAGATAAGAGCGTTCCACCAAACCTTAACAATTTTTAACTGAGGAAGATCTCACTTTGAAATGTTTAGTAAATGTATGCCAGGTTCTTTAAAAGAATTAAAAATGTGTATTTGTCTTTGATTAATGGGAATGCTAACGTTTTCTTACTGAAGGCATTTATAATCAAGGAATGGCCTAATAATAAAGTTCACATATAATTAATTTCACCTTTTGGCTGATGATCTGAACAGGTGTTTTATAATGTTAAGTCTTCGTTAAATGATAATGGTTGTAATGGTTTTAGCCTCCGTCTCCACGTTAAATTGTTATGTCATGTTAACCAGCGAATGTGGAAGGGATTGAAATCCTAATTTGTTAAATCGTATATTTGTTTAATTTCACGAATAAACCTGGGAGGAAGGCTGGCAACAATAGTATAAATAATCGTTTAAGGTTTTATTAAGGAAACCTTATGGGTACTGCAACAGTAACAGTTCGTGTGGCTTGGCGTAAACAGTTTCAAACATTATCAAGATTCTTCACAGCGGATAGATTACTGTTAAGCTATTTTAACGGCGTTAGTAATTGTTTCGTCATTCAATCAGCGTTTATTTTGGCTTTTATACAAATGCATTCATACTCCATAAACCGACCTTTGGCACCGTCCATCTTCCCGGAGATAAATTAATTCAAGTTCCCGGGTCATATAGATTAATGAGTCTAGATGGAACTATTTTAATTAAGACACATGGACTGTGGTGAATTGTGACGTCTGACTATCTCTGGACATCTGCACGTGTGGGTCTGTGGGTTGGAGTTGGACAATGACCAATAGGAAAATAATGGTCTTTAAATTAAACATTTTTTTACGAAGATTGTGAAAAGGATTCTTAATGTTTATCTCTAACGGTGCTCAAGGGCTTAGAACACTACTAAGGTTTTGGAAAGTATCTCACTACCACTAATGGGTTATATGACTATCTTTTTGTGTGTGTGTCCAGTTTTTCAAAGCAACGCACCGGGTACCTTTGATCGGACGCAAATTATTCCACCGTAATCATGAAGTCTATCACTCCTGGCAGTAGTCGTAAATAAATACATCTCAGTAATTCCTGAAGATCATGATTAGAAAAAATTCCCGGTGTCAATGTTTGTTTGTTTTTATTTTTTATTTTTCAGCTTTTGTGATCGCCCTTTGTCCGTCGTCCGTCGTGCGACGTGCGTCATGCGACGTCAACAATTTGGCTTGTTAACACTCTAGAGACCATATTTTTAGGCCAATCTTCATGAAACTTGGTCAGAATGTTTGTCTCCATAAAATCTTGGACAAGCTCGAAATTGGGTCATGTAGGGTCAAAAAGTAGGTCACGAGGTCAAACCTTGTTAACACTCTAGAGGCCACATTTTTGGCCCAATCTTCATGAAACTTGGTCAGAATGTTTCTCTCCATAACATCTTGAACAAGTTCAAATTTGGATCATGTGGGGTCAAAAAGTAGGTCATGAGGTCAAATCTTAGTAAAACCTTGTTAACACTCTAGAAGCCACATTTTTGGCCATATCTTCATGAAACATAGTCAGAATGTTTGTTTCCATAAAATATTGGACAAGTTCGAATTTGGGTCTTGTGTGGTCAAAAAGTAGGCCATGAGGTCAAATCTAAGAAAAACCTTGTTAAAACTCTAGATGCCACATTTTTGGCCCAATCTTCATGAAACTTGGTCAGATTGTTTGATTCCATAAAATCTTGGACAAGTTTAAATTTGGGTCATGTGGGGTCAAAAAGTAGGTCATGTGGTCAAATCTTAGAAAAACACTCTTGAGGCCACACTTTTGGTCCAATCTTTATGAAACTTAGTCAGGATGTTTGTTTCCATAAAACCTTGGACAAGTTCGAAATTGGGTCATGTGGGGTCAAAAAGTAGGTCATGAGGTCAAGTCTTAGAAAAACCTCTAGAGGCCACATTTTTGGCCCAATCTTTATGAAACTTGGTCAGAATGTTTGTTTTCAGTAAATCTTGGACAAGTTCGAATTTGGGTCATGTGTGGTCAAAAAGTAGGCCATGAGGTCAAATCTAAGAAAAACCTTGTTAACAATCTAGAGGGCATATTTTTGGCCCAATCTTCATGAAACTTGATCAGATTGTTTGTTTCCATAAAATTTTGGACAAGTTTAAATTTGAGTCATATGGGGTCAAAAAGTAGGTCATGGGGTCAAATCTTAGAAAAACCTTGTTAACACTCTGGAGGCCACATTTTTGGCTCAATCTTTGTGAAACTTAGTCAGGATGTTTGTTTTCATAAAATCTTGGACAAGTTCGAAAATGGGTCATGTGGGGTCAAAAAGTAGGTCATGAGGTCAAGTCTTAGAAAAACCTCTAGAGGCCACATTTTTGTCCAATCTTCATGAAACTTGGTCAGAATGTTTGTTTCCAATTTGGACAAGTTTAATTTGGGGTCATGAGATCAAATCTTAGAAAAACATTGTAAACACTCTAAAGGCCACATTTTGGTCATATCTTCATGAAACTTGGTCGGAGTGTCTGTTTCCAAAAAATCTTGGACAAGCTCGAAAGTGGGTCATGTGGGGTCAAAAAGTAGGTCAATATAAAAATCCAATATATGTTGCTCATTTATAATCAGGTGAGCGATTCAGGGCCATCATGGCCCTCTTGTTTTTTTATGGCCAGTTTTTCAAAGCAACGTACCGGGTACCTTTGATCGGACGCGCATTATTCCACCGTAATCACTGAAGTCTATCATTCCTGGCAGTAGTTGTAAATAAATACATCTCTGTAATTCCTGAAGATCATGATTAGAAAGATTCCCGGTGTCACTGTTTGTTTGTTTCTTATTTTTATTTTTTTATTTTTTAGTTCACCTGAGCACGTGAGCACGTAAGCTTTTGTGATCGCCCTTCGTCCTGCGTTGTGCGTAGTGCGACGTGCGTCGTCAGCAATTTGACCTATTAACACTCTAGAGGCCATATTTTTAGTCCGATCTTCATGAAACATGGTCAGAATGTTTGCCTCCATAAAATGTTGGACAAGTTTGAATTTGGGTTAAGTGGGATCAAAAAGTAGGTCATGAGGTCAAATCATAGAAAATCATTGTTAACACGTTAGAGGCCACATTTTTGACCCAATCTTCATGAAACTTGGTCAGAATACTGGTTTCCATATATCCTTGAACAAATTTGAATGTGGGTCATGTGGGGTCAAAAAGTAGGTCACGAGGTCAAATCATAGAAAAACCTTGTTAAAACTCTAGATGCCACATTTTTGGCCCAATCTTCATGAAACTTGGTCAGAATATTTTTCTCCATAAAGTCTTGGATGAATTCTAATTTGGGTCATTTGGGGTCAAAAGGAAGGTCATGAGGTCAAATCTTAAAAACACAGTGTTAACACTCTAGAGGTCACATTTTTGGCACAATCTTCATGAAACATGGTCAGAACGTTTGTTTTTTCTATAAAATATTGGACAAGTTCGAGTTTGGTTCATGTAGGGTCAAAAAGTAGGTCGCAAGGTCAAATTTTAGTAAAACCTTGTTAACAACCTGAAGGCCACATTTTTGGCCCAATCTTCATGAAACATGGTCAGAATGTTTGTTTTCATAAAATCTTGGACATTTTTGAAGTCGGGTCATGTGGGGTCAAAAAGTAGGTCAATATGAAAAATCCAACATATGTTGCTCATTTATAATCAGGTGAGTGATTCAGGGCCATCTTGGCCCTCTTGTTTATTATTTGTTTTCAAGTATTCGTGTGTTACCTCTTAACTACTAGCTCGGATTCAGAATTCATATCATATATTTAAAACATCTCTATTTCAAGGGGGCCTCCATGGCCGAGAGGGAAAAGTCACTGACTTTAACGCTCACTCAGCCCCACACCGCGTGGGTTCGAATCCCGGCAGGTTCATTCGGATTTTTATGTGAGGAAGCCTTCCAGCTGGCTTGCAGTAGGTCGGTGGTTCTACCCGGATGCCTCCGTGCATTTAGGGTCTTCCTCTACCTGTAATTAGCTGGACGTCGCTATATGACTGAATGCAGTTTTTTTTCTTTCTTTTTTTTTTGTTTTTTTTTGTTTTACAACTTGATTTCTTCAGAAGGATGCACCAAACTAATCTTAATATCATGAAGTTGGTGTCTCCAGCGACCTACTAAATATGAGATATACTAAGCCAAGTGAGTCGCTACACTCGATTCTTTTTAGAATTCCCTCCATTTAATCTCTAAACTATACAGCCTCATAGACATAATATTTATTTTGTTCTTTCTATTTTTTAAAAGAAAATATGGCGTAAATTTAATAAATTTGATAAAATGCAAATTTACATCGTCTGTCGCCAGCCTTTTCAACTGTAAGAATCTAGCTCAAGATTTTTTTTTCTGTCGGAAAACAAAAGGCTGGTCTGTTACCTGTTTAAAGTGAATTCTTTCAAGAGATAAAGCCTCCATTATAAAAGTATGTTGAAATATTTAGAACACGTTCTGTGATTGCATGTCTACGTGTGTACCTGCTTCTCCACGAAAACAACATTGCAGCTCTTGGCACAATAGGGTATTTCAGATCTAACCATTAAAATTTCGATAATAAATTTTTTCATTTTTTAAACAGAACTTTACTCAAGACCGTCTTGCATTGTTCTGTAGATTTGCCTTTGGAGACATAAATGTTTAAAGAGGAACGCCCGGAATGTTTATATCAGCGATATTTTTATTATCTACACTATATGATATTAATGAGTAAATTGTGTCCCGAAGGAATTCGAAGATGTTTAAAATAAATACACTATCTCTACAGCATGCGATACTCTGATTCTTTCGTTTAGAAATTCCTTGTAAGTAGGAATAAAGACAACTCAAGATAATTAGAAGTTTTTCTTCTTACCCTTTCTGTTATCTCTCTCTCTCTCTCTCTCTCTTCAAGGAGGATGTTCATCTACATTTAAATAACGCTTTCTTCGTGTTTTCTGAATAACTGACTAGATGATTATTGCTTGGTGTGAAATGTTCCATGACAACAGATTCTAAGGTAGTGAGTTCATTCCCCACCGGGGGCGAGAATTCAGTATACATTGTTGTACGATTTTTACGTCCTTCCCAGGTGCAAGATATTAACTTTCGCGGTGTATTATTATAACCCAATAGTGCCAAACCGGAACATAGTTCCGTAAGATTTCGCACACTACAATAAAACATCTGTAAAAGTATACGATCCATAAAACGTTACCTTATTGGTACGGTGTATAATTAGAAATTAAAGGCCATACGTGAATAAAATAGCGATAGAAATTAATACATCGTTGAATTCGGCATAAACTGTATTGTCTAAATGAAGATCCTGAAATATCAGCGAAAATAAAGGCTTCTGTGAAATATGATGTCAATGATGATAAAACATTTCTCTCCGAAATTTTAAGACGCTTTTATGGCCAAATATGGCAAATATATGACATTAGGTTATCATTTAAATGCCCTTGATATTATCACATGGTCGTAAAAATATGATATCATGACATAAAAGTGGGTTCTAAATCATGGGATTACAACAGCGTTATGTGAATCAAGTGCCCCAGAAAATGACTGGCCGTGACCTCGGGGCATTCGTGTGGAAATTAGGAATAATTAAACTTTACAATCGCTCCTTTTTTGTATCTTGGCTGTAACGTTTGACATACATAAAGCATATCTGTGAATGGACTATTTTTCTTCTTTTCCTTACCGCTTTTACGTTTTGGCCTATTAATGTTATGAGATATCTTCTAGATATGATATGAATAAATTTAACAATGTAAATGAATAAAAACATATACCGGTGTATTGATATGTAATAAATCGACCCCTCTATGAAAATGGGGAAGTTTCTAGCATCTTTATGCAATAAAAAAAAACACCTCGCTTTAAGACCACAGTTTCCATTGCTTTTTTGTTATATTTTAAAATCAGACACGTCGCTAATAAGAACATTATTTATGGGACTGTTTTGCTATACCCAGAGCACCTCGCTATTTAAACCACTATCTCCATGGCAGTTTTGATATAATCAGATCCCCTAACCATTTAGACCTCAATGTCCATGGTCATTTTGCTATAACCAGATCCTCTCACCATTTAGACCACAATGTCCATGGTCATTTTGCTATAACCAGATCCCCTCGCCAGGAAGACCACAATGTCCCTGGCCATCTTGCTATAACCAGATCCCCTCGCCAGGAAGACCACAATGTCCCTGGCCGTTTTGCTATAACCAGACCCCTCGCCAGGAAGACCACAATGTCCCTGGCCATTTTGCTATAACCAGTTCCCCTCGCCAGGAGACCACAATGTCCCTGGCCATTTTGCTATAACTAGATCCCCTCGCCAGGAAGACCACAATGTCCATGGCATTCTGCTATGACCGAACTCTCTCGCTATTAAAAACACAATGTCAATGGCATTTTGCTATAACCAGACCCCCTGGCCAGGAAGACCACAATGTCCATGGTCATCTAGCTAAATTTCACCAACAAGACTTAGCGGTGAGTAATATTTAAATACTAGGAACGAATTTCATCTTTATTGTTTCTTTTATATTGAGAACCAAAAAAAGTTATTTCAAAACAAATAAAGTAGTTATTAACTAATAAGATAATAATTTAAGTAAACTTAGTCATGTTCTTGACTATTTCGTAAAACAGAACTGATAGTGGAATGCGTTTCTACGTAATTTAAGATTTAAGTATTACTTAGCGCTAAGACAGTGTTATTGGCGGGATTCTAGTCAGATTACAAAAATGAGCAGCGTGATGTCACCTTTACATGGTAAAATACTTATCGGTCCGGAAACACACAAAACGAACAAATCAGTAAATGTTTGTGGTGTAAATCTTTAATATTTACTAAAAAAATTCTGTTCATATTCTTGCTGTAAACATTTTCCACTGATAAAACAAAACCTTTCTCCTATTTTATTATGTTTCTCGTTTTTTGTTTGTTTGGAGTACTTTTATACTAAAGCCATTCTTTTATGTTGTAAATTCCGAATTCATGGGAAAGATTTCAATAAGCTAAATACATAAATAAATCTGTAAATTATATATGTTTAAATCAAGTTAGACTGAACTAACTAATGCGCTTTATAATGTATAAAACAGTTTTACTGTATTTACTCCAAGGTTTCTATATACATGTTATATAGAGTCCTTTTTTTTCTCGAAGGCCGTGTTACGTTTTTTGTTATTTTGTCGGCTGGTCTATGACATGCAGAAGGAATTATGACCCCGCCCTATCCAATGGTTTATTTCAACCTATAATGTAGACTGACAGCCAAGTCTAAGATGCACATTTTTATTGTTGTCAAGATATTCCATATCAGTTTTTTTTAACCATTTGTTTGAAATGGAATTTAGAAACAAATGCCCCCCCCCCTCTCTCTCTCTCTCTCTCTCTCTCCCTCTCTATCATCATTCACCCGTTGTCGGTAAAAGAGCGCATGTCCAATAAAGACTTGACCGTTGCGTTTTTTTTAAACAAAGACACACAAAAAATATCATTGGAAGAAGCATTGAATATAAGAAGATAATAGTTAATGAGTTCTTTTTCTTTTACAATTGTCGTCGTAAAGTTAGATCGGGTTTTAAAAAAAAAAAACGAGCATGGCATATTTACATGTGTAAAGTGTGATCGGAAACATCACTTGATGCTTCATTACAACTGTTTACACTGGAATATTAAAAGTTAAACTCGGGCATCTGCTATTTAGATCTACAGCAGACACGTGGCTGAGCCTTAAAATCAGGTCTATCCGAACGCATAATTATCCCATAATTATGTCTCTGACGAAACAGACTCGTTTGATAAATCTCCCCCGCTTTTTGAGCATGCATTATTTTTCGTATCCTGACATTTGGAAACTAATTAATGCTTTAATTAAGCTTAATCAGGATAGTAGAGAAAATGCACTCATTGCCTTCGTTACTTTGATGCGCTTTTGGAGTCATGTGATTGAAGCATACCCAACACAATCTTGTTATATAGAAAATTGTAATAATAGATCTAGATCAAAGATACTAAGTTGTAGATGACTGTCATAAAATAAATTTTAAACTCGACACTGTGATCCTCGCAAGTACATTCTATCATTTTCTTGCAACTTAGATCGACAAAGAGTTTGGGAATGCAATTAAATAAATCTTTTCTAGACTTAAAAAGTGGGGAAGCAAGTAGATCTAGAGCAATGGCGGGTATTACCGACAGGTTAGGACATGTATATCTTATTAACTCGACTATTCGAAGAATATGCGAGCTATTGTAGTCGTCCTTGCGTCGGCGTTGGCGTTGCAGCTCTTGGTTAAAGTTTTGCAAGCAAATTACTATTAAACTTTTATCGCAATAACCATTTATGGTATTGACTTGAAATGCTATGAATATCTTAAGGGGCATCAGACAACAAAAGTGGATAACTCTTTACTAAATTTGATATAAGTTATGGCCCCATATTCGGTTAAGGTTTTGCATGCAATAGAACATTTGGTTAAAGTTTTGCATGCAAGCTACTATCAGCCATATATATCTCAATAACCATTCATGGTATTGACTTGAAATGTTGTGAATATCTTAAGGGGCATCAGACAACCAAAGTAGATAACAGTTCATGATGGAATGTGTTACAAGTTATGGTCCCTTTTTAATTTTAACTTAGAAATTTTAGTTAAAGTTTTGCATGCAAGGTACTTTCATGCTTATATCTCAGTATCCAGGCATACAATTGATTTGAAACATCTTTAATACGTCAGGGGTTATCATCATACTATCAAGGTAGATAACTCCTGATGGAATATGTTACAAGTTATAGCTCCGTTTTAACTAAGAAATTTTGGTAAAGTTTAACATGCAAGGTACTTTCATGCTTATATCTCAGAGTCCAGACATGGGATTGATTTGAAACATCTTTAATATGTTTAGGGGTATCACACTTTAAAGGAAGATTACACTTGATGGAATATATTAAAAATTATAACCCTTCTTTTAACTTTTGGTTAAATTTTTGGATTCAAGCTACTATCCAGCTTATATCTCAGAAATTGCTAAACGAATTGACTAGAAAGTTAAGGAGTGTCTTCAGGGGCATCAGAAAACTAAGGAGGATAACTTTTGGATTGAATTTTAATGCAAATTATGGCCGTTTTCTAACTTGGAGTTTTGATTAAAGTTTTGCATGCACAGTGTTATTGTGCTTATGTCTCAGTAACTAAGGCATGGGATTGATTTTAGACCTTATAAAAATATTAAGGGGTATCAGACTATCAAAGTACATGTATATCATTTTTGACTATTATTATGTACAGGGTATGTGAAGGGCAAGAATTGAAATAGATTTCATTTGATTGACCAACAAGCATTTTGAATAGTCGAGCGTGCTGTCCTCTGACAGCTCTTGTTTTTGTTAAGATCTGACTTTTTTTAAAAGGAAAAAAGATTGAATCTAATAATAATAATCCAGACTTATCTCAGTGCATACCCCACCCACTTCACTTAATTTACCCAACGATCATAAATATTGTAAGTTTAAAGCCAATCTTTAATTTAAAAAAATGATGTAAAATCTGTATTTACAGTTTCTTATTTCAAACATTTATGTTTTAAAACAATTTTCAATTGTTTGATGGCTGTGAACAAAATTTATCAGTTCATGCTTTTTTAATGGTTTTCTTCGAACATACCGGAAGTAAACATAGATACATTTAAAAACTTTAATAATTTATGCTTTAAACATGATTAATCTTTAGACACAGATAAATTAAACATCAATGATAAAAATTATTATGACTATTATCCGCCTCTCTGAACATAATTTTATCGGGCCATTTCATTGGTTGATATTTTTGGAAAAATGGAATTTTTCGTCTGTAAAGTTTTCGTCTGTTTGCAAAAGACTAATCTGACTTTTGAATTGTTGACACTTATTTGCCTAAGATAAGTTGAGACTTTGGAGACAATAAGCTTTAGAATGTCTGTTATAAATCTGATGGCTGGACTAGGGCATGTTTTCCACTTCATCATACTTGAATTTCAAAAGATGGCTGAATACGCGTTTTAGATGAAGAATGACAACGTACTGTATTTTTCCCCAGGTAGTCGACAATAATACTTACCTTCGTAATAAATGCTATTAAAATTTACCTTTTTTTGTGCCGTATATCTGCACATAATTGTGTTGATACTTATTACTAGAATAGCCGACTGTTAATCATGGCTTGTGCCGGTTGATTGACACCGACTTTGAACATTGGGTGACTACGTCTGTGTTAAACACACACACACGCTAGGGATCAAAGGATGCCGAGAGTTGAGGTTGGGGAAAACAGTATAGGGTGAAACTTTTACCAACATAGGCAAAGCAGGGCACTGTCTGAAAGGGGCAGGGCGGAAATCAAAGGCAGCAGGGCGGAAATCAAAGGCAGCAGGGCGTATATCAAAGGCGGCAGGGCGCGGCGCCCTGCCATTTCGGCCTAGCTGGAGCACGTTACTATTACATGGTGATTGCACTAAGTGTGTATTCTTTTTATTCACTCTCATTTAAGCATGAGAGATAAGAGGCATACAAAACTATATATGAAATTTACCGATAAGTTGACATCAACTAAAAACAAGAACTGTCATAGGACAGCACGCTCGTCTATTCAAAATACCTGTTGGTAAATAAAATAAAATCTATTTCAATTCTTGCCCTTCATATACCCTGTATATAATATGGTCAAAGATGATATACCTTGATAGTCAAATCCCCTAAATAGGTTTATGTAATCTAAAATCATTCCCATGCCTAGTTACTGAGACATAAGCATAATAACACTGTGCATGCAAAACTTTAACCAAATGTCCAAGTTAGAAAAGGGCCGTAATTTATATAAAATCAATCCAAGAGTTATCTTCCTTGTTTTTCTGATGCCCCTGAACACACTTCTAAACTTTCTAGTCAATACCAAAAACAATTTAACACAATACATTGCTTTATGAGATCAAAAATATGATGTTGTGCATATATGTTTTAAAATGCCATAAACATTGTTTAATTTTGTATTCATTATTACTTATACTCTTTAGTAGACCTATTTCTAAATCTATTACATGCATAAAATATGAAATAAATTAGATCATCTTTTGCCATGTGGATAACAGCAGAATCATCATTTTGGGTCGGAAGTTACCGACGGTCAGGTCAGCACGATAAATACAGCTCAAATGTAATATATTATTGCTGTTACCATACCCACATAATATTTTGAACACTTTTTAGAGGTTTCGAATACAATTCATGCGATATTGACATGACATGCAGTGACTACCAAACACGCACACCTAAAGCACGCCAATAACAGTGTCAAAATATACTAGAGAAACACACAGTACATTGAAATAACTCCATGTTGTTCAATGCAGGAACCAAATGGAGCCAAAGACTTCCAGGAAAACCTTTGACATCATAAATGATGTTGTATTTAACATTGTTAATATTTTTGAAATAATAAATGTAAAGGTAAATATTATAACTGTCAGCAACTGCCGACTGTTGCTAACACCCATCATTCACATATTCTCAATAAGCAAGTGCATTTGTGTCGCTGCCAATTGATGTTTAAATTACAATGATAAAATATGAAAGTATTATAATGATGATATGATGTAACTAGTTAAATTTCTAGTTTAATTAATTAATTTGTTTGGATTTGCTTTTGTTAATTGATTCTTTATTGCCATAGTTGACATGTTCGTTACTGCTGCCGCCAGGAATTATTATATTTATAACTGCAATATCAGTTAATCAGTTTGATTAATACAAAAATGGAATTATTTACTTTTACAGACCAAACATGTAGCAGTATGTTGGAAACTAGAAAAACAACCCGTTTCAAATAAATCACTAAGAAAATTAACAGTTATCATTCAATTTTTCACATGCTCATTAATTGTGATTGACAAGTTTGTTACCTTCATTCAGCTGGTTTTGGAAAACAGTTTTTGTCACATAGTTTCTCTTTTAAAATTGGCTTTAAAACATATTCTATTTGTAACATTCGTCAATTGGTATTGCATATTGACATTCAGTTAGCTAGTCAAGAATAAACATGCGCATGATCTGTTAAAGATTTACATTGAAAAGAGTGTAAAGTATCCTAAGGTCCATAAAATGCCAAATGTGGTTTTGTACAGGCTCTTTTTACAAGCATGGTGTACTTACTGACAAAATTTAAGTTATTCGTTAACAACCTGACAATGGGGATATTTTTAAGAAATATAATATTGCTTATTTTAGTTAACGAAATACAAAAATAAAACGAACATTTCATTTAAAGTATCAAACATCTCTGCAGTCACCTATTTTTATTCAAAGATCGCTTCGAAATAAAAAAAAAATGTTATCCAGTTCAACAGTTCATTTATTAGATTTGTTTTAGGACAATGTTCTATAGTTTCTTAAGCTATAAATCGGTATAGTTTTTCATATCAACATATACATTTTAGCTAATGTATAATTGGTAACAGACATATCATTAGTTTAAGTGTATATCATTATGGACAACATGGCATCTCCATAATATTTAGAAGGTTAAGATGTCATGTAAAATAAACATTTGTCAGAGTATGCTCTCTAGTATGTTTGCACAAAGTTTTTGTATTTTTGATTATGTTCACAGCTTTAAGTACATGTATTTGTCTTACAAAAACATAAAAAAAACATGTAAATTTAATAGTGCAAAATCGCTAGTAGGTGTTAATTGAGTTATACAATGATAATATATATAAATCAATATGCTAACGTAATATTTTCATATTGGGTTTGTTCTCCATACTTAAATGAGTTTCGGTTTTCATAATCCTCCTTGGTAACGTATGTCAACAGTTATTTTTTCTGTTAGTGGGTGAGTAATTGCCAGTATATCTTAACAAGTTTGTTCGTTAAATGATGTTCAAATAATTTTTAAAAAATGAAGCTGATACATTATAGTTAATTGTCGCATAGTTAAATAAACAATTAAAAAAAACCATTGACATTTTATATTTTCACATGGGTCATATGCACCTGATTATTGAGAATGTATGCATTGCTCTACATCTTCTTCATACTGAAATAGACAGAAACATCACAAGTGCTCAGGGTGAGCTTGTTAACATTCAAGAGGCCACAGTTTTGGCTCAAACTTCATGAAAATTGACCAGGATGTTTGTCTACATGATATATTGAGTGAGTTCAAAATTGGGTCATGTAGGGTCAAAAACTAGGTCACCAGGTCAAATCTCAGAACATTTAAGATCAAAGCGCACAGTGCGCTGAGAGACGGCGACGGGATTAACATTCTAAACCCAGCGTTTCTGAAGTTATTGAAGCAGTCATATGACGACAAAAACTCCACCGCTGTTGCTACAGAGGTACTGTTTGTAACATAATAATCCGGAGTAAAGGTCATGAACCTTTCATTCATAAAGAGCTGCATACCTTAGTAGGTCATTCTCTTTCTCTTGTACTAGCGAATTCTATCTGTTGTTTTGTACGTGTAGAAACTGACCAGGTATTTGATTATTTAAGATACTAGAATGTTTGCCTATCTATTTCAAAGTTAAGAAATGCCCTGGGAGGAACCTAACTCGCCATCATGCAAAATATTGTGTGGACTACTTTAGGTCAATTACATCATACGGAGCACTACTTTTTCTTGTTACAGGAGTAGATCTTCTTGTACGTAAGATGGGTTGCTGTTCTGGTTAAGAAATGTCACGTATATTTTTTTCACGCTTAAAATTGATGCTTCCAGTGCAAAATAATGGCAAAAGAAAACATGTTAACAAACAGTAACACGCTAAAAGCGGTTACGGTTATGATTTAAACGCCTGTGTAACATATTCCACTCGTATTCGTTAGTGCAGAATCGCATTGCACGGATCCGCACTAAGCGCGGAGAGGTACAGTTAAAAATGTTGTGGAAAATATGCAAATTAGCAAGGCCTGATTTCGATTTCCAGCATAAGACGGCTAATCGCCGTCTAAAAAACCTTGTGAAAAACTGTGGGGTCAAAAAAAAGTAACCAGGTCAAAAAGTATTCTACTGGTTTTTTTTAGGGTTATAGGCATATGAATTACAGACATTTAGGTTTCTAGACATAAACAAATGTTAATTTTAAAAATAATTGATGTTTTTTAATTATTGTCGTGTAAGTGGCCCAAGTAAACAGAAAGATGGGAAATTATTGTATTTTAAACCATTTTATTGCAAGGGTTTTCTGTTTATTTAGATTCACTTCTTTTACATCAATAATAAGTCTTTGCTCTGTTCATACCCCTGTACAACTAGATTACTGCAATTTTATTGCAATTTTCGACATTATTGCATTTCTGTTTGTAACATTGCTCTTGAAACTAAGGCGAAAAAAACCAAAGTTGTTTGTTTCCACTAACATCTCTGAAAAAAATAGGGTCAGTAGGTTGCCTGATTTTTTTAAATTTTTACTCTTTTTCCTTTTTTATGTTATTTTTTTAGAGGTGGTGACAAAAAGCAGTGTTTGGAAATCGTAATAGCCCGAATGCGAAGAAAAAAAGTTTAGTGTTGGTACAAAAAAATAGGGTCTGTCAGGTTAGTGGAAACAAGTAACTTTTTTTATTATGCCATATTCCATTTAAAGTTCCAGTGTTCAGGACAAGTATATCTGGTGGTTGGTGCACAGTACATATAAGGGTAGAAGGTCCAAGACTGCAGGTTGGCATGGTGTCAAGATAATGTGACTTGTGGTAATATGCCACATTATGTATGGCATGATACCACAGTGAGGCAGTACTTTAGTGTATAACCTTAGCTGTAATAAAACTTGATTGCTCCATCCTAAAATTGGCTGCCACCAGAACATGGGTGATATATCACAATATTTTAATTTCCAGGTACTGAAGGACCCAAAGTCTGAAGGATGGGGAGAGTGGAGCCCGTGGTCAGAATGCTCCAGGTCATGTGATTCTGAACTGGCTGTGCGGTCCAGAACTTGTCTGGCTGCAGTGTAAGTAGTAAAAGTCCATAAAACATTCTTGAATTGGACATATATTTATATAAGTCCATAAAACATTCTTGAATTGGACATATATTTATATAAGTCCATAAAACATTCTTGAATTGGACATACATTTATGTAAGTCCATAAAACATTCTTGAATTGGACATATATTTATATAAGACAAGTTCTTTTTTACTCTACATTTTCTTTATATAGAGCTCCATTGTAGAATTATCAGCTATGATACCACACAGTATCAATGCAGATGTTGATAGGTATTAATGTATAAAAGAGTCGGGTTTAGGATGGTTGATAAAATGTAGCGTAAGCTTTTAAATTCTAATAAAAGATAGAACTATAACTTAAGCTGTATTTTCAATTTTAATTCTAGGGTATATATTTATGTATTAGGCTGTTTTTAATATTTCTGTGTTTCAGGTCAAAACCTTTTGGCTACTGCCTAGGTGACAAGGAGCAACACAAAGTCTGTAGCAAACAGGTAGGTCTAGGGATTTATAAGGGCTATTGTTACTGAAACTTTATCCACCCCATTCATGGATAAACATGAATTTGAGATTTTAATAATCTGTGTCTCCATCATTAATTAACTCATCTGTTTTCCTTAAAGGAAGTGTCAAGATTTTAGTATTAGCTCCATGAATCAAATTTGTTGCGTTTTGGTTTATTTGTTTTCTGGTAAAGTGACCTGACTTGTGAATATAAAATTATTAATAGTAGAATATGGAATATGAAATGTGGAAATATATTTAAAGCATAAATCCTTTAGACCAGATAGTACCCACTGTGTGATGCTTCGTCTGAATGAAGTCTCACATATTTAAATATAAATGATGTCTTTGTTTAAGCCTTTGAATTTAAAATTTCTTTTCATCAATTTCCTTCCTATTCTTCTCCCTCTTGATGGCTCCTGGTTTGGATCAGTACTTTGTGCCTTAGAATGTCATTGGAATTCTTGCCCATAGCTGGAAGCCTGGGATTTAACTCCCAGCCGTAGCGTCCACAGTCAGTAAACACTAGCACAACATCCTTAATCTCAAACTCCACACAGTGATCTCCCTTGCAGAGAAAAAATAACACTGCTGTCACAAATATCACGTGATGATGGTAAACTAACAAAGTGGCGTCTCCGTCTGCTGTCACAACAACAAAAATATTTTTTAAAATGATTTTTTTTTTTACCACGAGGCGATATTTGAAGTTTATTAAAGAAAACAAACTTAGGGAAATGACACTCGCAGTAAAATAAATCTTTTTGGAAAAATGACAAATTTTGTTAATTTTTACTTGTGGTCGCAGTGGTTATCTACAACTGTAAGGGGAGGTAACTACTGCGGGGGGAGTTTGCCTTAATCCTTGGAATAATCAGTATTCCTCTTTCATTCATACACCTTAAAAATAACTTCATGCCAAATATATCTTGAATTCTTACTACGCCATGCAATTGACTTTGACTTTTCTCCACTTTACACTTCAACAAAAAACTAATATACCATTCAACCTTATCGCCTGTCAAATAGAACATTGCTTTGGTTGATGAATATAAACCATGCCTCCTTAGCGAGAGGAATCAAATGCACAGTTTTATAACTCGCAGAATTATGAATTGACTTCAGGTCCATATATGTCACGTGTAAACTTGTGAGGAAGTAATGAATGAGTTTAAATAGTCAACTACGTAGTTTCAAATGAAATAGGTGGCACTTAAACTCGGGGTGTTTTAGCAACAGTGATTTTGTGTCTTGAATTAATAAAACACAGCAAAAGCAGTGTGGCGTAGTTACTGTGAAACGGAGCTTGATATTTGTCCTTGTCATCATGGTCTACGAACATGTGGCTTTTAACAACATCTAGCCATTTTAATTGCGGTTCTTCATGTAGGAATTATTAAAATCCTCGAATGTCATTTCAAAACCTTTCCAAACCACCGCTGACAGCCTTTATAGGGATAATGATTTTTTAAGTCCGTCTCGGCCGACACTTTCATCACGAAAGTTAACTGAGAACTGAGCAAAAATCAATAACCAGGTGAAGCCAGTGGGGGAGCTACATTCTACAGTAAGAGGGAAAGCGACCGCAGTTTTATTTTTGAAAAATTTAAGTGAGAAGAAACATGCAGAAATAAATGTCATTTGACATTATGATGTAGATATTTTTTCCAATCCAAATAAAGTTTATTTGTAAATATTAGAAAATGTTAATGTAGCCAATATCAAATGTGAAATTGAATTATATTTACTTTGATGACTGTACACTGTATATTATAGTATTTTTGATATAGATATACAGGTAATCACATGCCTCAAAACTTAAAGATATGCTTGCCTATCTTTAATTCTCCTTGATATAAATGTTTGCAAAGCAGGTGTCTGGAGCCTTCTAAACCTTTACATGATAGCACAATGATTACCAACCTTTCGAGTTAAAACATCAACCAGACTGGTAATCCCTCTGTTATAAATAGGTATCCAGGTAGACAGACTTTGCCAATTTTGTCGGAGAAGTTTCCTGAATGCATCCTCCATTAGTTTTTGCTTCCTGGTTTAGCACTAACAATTTTCTTTGTTAAATTGGAAATAGTTTTTACAGTATGTAAAGTGTACTATTGCCAATGAATATGTCATTTCTTACACTGTTCAAATTTAGATACGAGTATGACTTTATTATCTGTATGTTGAGGTGAGGTTTTATTTGTGGTACACTATGTTGTCCTAGTATTTCTAATTAGGAAATATACATGTATTTGAAACCATTTTTAGATTCTAGCAGAACTTTTTTCTCAATAAAATATTTATATTGCCAATTTAATATGAAAATATGAAAATCATTTTATAGGTTTAGAAAACATATCTGTTCAATGATTTGAGAATAATCAATGATGTTTAGACAAATAAGTTTCTGGTATTATGGTATATCAATTTTGAGTAGAATTAAGTTTTTAGATTTCCTTTTGTGTTTGGAGTACATGCATTGAAATGCATAAATAAACATGTCTTGAAAAGAACTTTTGGTTAGTGTAAAATAATGGTGAAATTATCTGAATCACTACATCACATTGGCAAATGTCCAACAAAGAACTTTGGCTAGCTACATTGTCCTCCAGAGAAGTTTTGCCTATTAGCTACATGTATACTAGAGGATTCTAAATCCTTGTATATATAACATTAAGATGTTTTATGGACAGGATTGTATTGTGCGTCACAACTACAGACAGGAGGAGTGTGACCGCCAGAATCGTGTGCCGTTCAGGGGCCGCTACTACATCTGGGAGGGATATCATAATGGTGGGTACTCTGTGACAGTATCACTGACTTAACTTAGCACTTAGTAATGTTTAAATGCTAAGGGTTATATTTCACTGTATTTTTTTCTTCAAAATGTATGCCTAAATTGCACATTCTTGACATATAGTAAATATATATGTCAAAGACTTGCAATCTGATCTGGTTTTTAAAGGCCATATCCTTCATAATTATCTTGTGGTAAATGGTGAAGAATTATGTCTTCCTCTCATATAAAGTTAAAATGTTGTTAGCTCGTCAGTTTTTCGAAGAAAAAAATACAAGCTATTGTCGTAACTCCGGCGTCCGCGTTGTCATCGTCCTAATCGTCATCCGGAATCCTAACGTTGGCCATAACTTCTCTACTATTCCATATACAACTTTCATTTTTGGTCTGCATATTCATCTGGACAAGGCCTATCCAGACATATGCAAATTTTTTACCTATTGACCTTGACCTTGACATTTAACCTATTTTTGCTGTATTTTTTTTAAACTTTTAAATGCCTGTCATTTCAGAACCGTTACAAACAGGGCACTGATAATTCACATGTGAATTCCTTGTGGCAAGACCTTTCCAGCAATGTTACACTTTTGGACTTTGACTTTGACCTTTGATCTTTGACCTATTTTTGAAATGTTTATTTTATCAGAAAACTTTATCTTGGAATTTTTTTTTAATGGTATGCATATTCATCTTGGCAAGGACTATTCAGATATACCTTAAAATTTCATCTATCAACCTTGACCTTGACCTTTGACCCATTTTTGCTGTAACTTTTGGAAACTTTAAAATGCCTGTCATTTCAGAACCATTACCAACAGGGCACTGATATTTCACATGTGAATTCCTTGTGGCAAGACCTTTCCATCAATGTTAAACTTTTGGACTTATGACTTTTACCTTTGATCTTTGACCTATTTTTGAAATATTTAACAAAAAACTTTATCGTTGGCTGTAATTTCTTTACTATTTGACATACAACTTTTATTTTTGGTATGCATATTCATCTTGGCAAGGGCTATTCAGATATACCTCAACATTTCATCTCTTAACCTTGACCTTGACCTTTGACCTATTTTTACTGTAACTTTTGAAAACTTAAAAATGCCTGTCATTTCAGAACCGTTACCAACAGGGCACTGATATATCACATGTGAATTCCTTGTTGCAAGACCTTTCCATCAATGTTACAATTTTGGACTTTGACCTTGACCTTTGAACTTTGACCTATTTTTGAAATGTTTAACAAAAAACTTTAAGGTTGGCATTAACTTTTTACTTTTTGACATACATCTTATATATGTGGTATGCATATTCATCATGACAGTGGTTTTTCAGATATACCTCAATATTTTATATATCGAACTTGACCTTTGACCTTATTTTGCCATAACTTTGGACAAGTTTTATAGTAGATATTTCTTTGTCATTTTTCAATATTTTTTTTTTTTAAATTATGTATACTGGTTTGTCATCATTTGAACCTGTGCAGGTGTGATTTTGGTCATGATCTTTAGGCAGATAAAAAAGAACATTTTTTTTTAAAAGACTTCAGATTTTACAGTTTTGTGTTGATTATCAAAAACTCAATGAATTAGCAATTGTGATTTTTTGTTTACATATTTTACATCTTTGTGTTGTATACATTCTATTCCATGCATAGGTCAAGGTCATCCTTCAAGGTCAAAGGTCAAATTTAAAGGGTATGGTACTTTAACTTTGCATTTAAAGGCTTACGGTTTTAGTGGTTATTTTCAAGGTCAACTTTTTTAAGTGTTTGACAAAAATGTGTAACGTTGGCAAAAACAGACGAGCGTTGGCACTCGCATGTGGTGCTCTTCTTTTAAGTGTATATAATTATAGTTTTGTTTTATGAATAATAAGAATCAGTTAAAAGTTTTGACTTTTGAATATAACAGTTAATGATTTTTTTGCTTTGTGAATTATTAGAATCACTTACTAAAAGGAAAGGAAAAAATGCATACAAACTTCTATTTTAAACTGAAATATGGCAAAACAAATAACAGGAAATGGGAAAAATTAGCAAAAATCGGCAACAAAAATACAAACAAATATGTTGTATAATCTTACATACTAAATTTATCCTTTTTAATTATACACGTATGATGAAGTTGTGTATGCTCATAGCTGTCGACAAGTTACGGCATGTTTTTCTAATCTCTAATTCCAGTACGCAGCCCCTGTGAAGTGACTTGTATGTCAAAACGTTATGGATTTATCATGGGATTTGGCCGTTACGTAAAAAACGGTGAATCATGCAGCGATGCAAAATCTTCCGAGAAGAAAGTTTGCTTCCATGGGAAATGCACGGTAGGATTCTCTTACCCCTCCCACATGGCTCAAACCTCTCCCTGTCCCCATATAGATTTCATTAACCCGTTACCTCATGAATATTCATGTACAAATATATCACTTTATTAATATTAGTTATCTGAACTTAAAATGATATATGAAATATTGATTTTTCCTTGCTGTGCAAAACTGTGTAGAACCTGATCAATGATACTGCATAAGAAATCAGAAGAGACCCAGATCTGACTGCTCCTTTCAGAAGCTGTCCAACCTGGGTCTGGTGTCAGAAGAGACCCAGATCTGACTGCTCCTTTCAGAAGCTGTCCAACCTGGGTCTGGTGTCAGAAGAGACCCAGATCTGACTGCTCCTTTCAGAAGCGTCAACCTGGTTGGGTCAGAAAAGACCCAGATCTGACTGCTCCTTTCAGAAGCTGTCCAACCTGGGTCTGGTGTCAGAAGAGACCCAGATCTGACTGCTCCTTTCAGAAGCTGTCCAACCTGGGTCTGGTGTCAGAAGAGACCCAGATCTGACTGCTCCTTTCTGAAGCTGTCTAACCTGGGTCTTGTGTCAAAGTATGTCTGTATGAGAGCAGTCCTTTCAGAAGCTGTCCAACCTGGGTCTGGTGTCAGGAGAGACCCAGATCTGACTGCTCCTTTCTGAAGCTGTCTAACCTGGGTCTTGTGTCAAAGTATGTCTGTATGAGAGCAGATTGACTTTTCTGGAAAAATATTTATGTTTGTTATAAGTATATCTAGAAATTTATTCTTAATGATTTTGATTATGACTATCAGGTTTTTATAAGAATTTTTGTCACCATCAATTTTATTTCTCTTGTTCAGTTAACATATTTAGTTAAATACAACAACATTATTGTTGTTATTAGAAGACAGTTAAGCTTGTTGTAATGAAGATCTAACTATATTTATTTATTTATTTATTTATTTATTTATTTATTTATTTGATTTGTATGCATGGTGACCATTAACCATTTACCTCTCTAGTGTATAACTATAAGCTTTATTACTTATTATCTAAATTTAAAGTTGACTCAGTAACGTAAAAACCAAGTGAATTGACTCAGTAACGCTGAAAAACCAAGCTGAATTGACTCAGTAACGCTGAAAAACCTGCCTTGAATTTGACTCATAACGCTAAAAAGCTGAATTGACTCAGTAACGCTGAAAAACCAAGTCTGAAGTTGACTCAGTAACGCTGAAAAACCAAGCCTGAAGTTGACTCAGTAACGCTGAAAAACCAAGTCTGAAGTTGACTCAGTAACGCTGAAAAACCAAGTCTGAAGTTGACTCAGTAACGCTGAAAAACCAAGTCTGAAGTTGACTCAGTAACGCTGAAAGATCAGTCTGATCTGACTTAACAATGGACCTGCATGGTTAACAGTGATATATCTGTGTAGTAAAGCAGTTTAACTTTCCCACAACCACACCATTTTGATGGAGATGTCAAATATGGGGGCTTTTCTTGCTTTTATATCAGAATGATTAATGTCCATCAAAATGGATTTCTGTTGTCTACCTTGATGGAAAAATAAAGGAGAGTTGATTGACTTGGTGTATAATTCTGGACCCCCTGGGTATATACAGAATTAATCATGCAATCCTTGCTAAAACTTGCACGTTCTTGGGGACTCTGAGGTAGGTGGCACTCATCCATCTTCGTGACCCGTGTGCATGATCTGTCTTTAAGGTCTTCTTGTGGGGAGTCTGTGTGTGGGGTACATTGGGTATTAAGGTGTTCCCCCATGACCTCGTCCTGTCACTCATAGAATGACAAGTGAGGTGACTGATTATGTAATCAATCTTTCTGTTTAGAGGCACCTGTATCTGAGAAATGACGAGGAGACAGTCTTGGTGTCTGTTGTTATCCGAAGGCAGAGGGATAGATTTGGGGTTGTCTGTCCAACTGTTTGTCTGTCCTTCACACATTGATTGGAACATAACTCTAAAACTAATTTAGTTATAATCCTAAAACTTCATGTGTGGTTACATCTCAATGAGTAGAGGTGCAGTGCATAGAAACTGTAACTCTTCACTTCATAGTTGAGTTATTCCCCATCGCTATTTTTCCTATTTAATTTTTGTTTTGAGTATAACTCTTAAAGTATTTGAGGTATCAATGTTAAACCTCAAAGGTGCATAGATGTCATTAAGGAGTGATGCAGTGCAAAGGAACTGTAACTCTTCACTTGATAACTTTAAAGATATTGCCCTTTGTTATGTTTTCTTACTTACTTTTGTTCGGATTATAACAAAAACGTATTATAGGTATCAACATTATACTTCATAGTGCATAGATGTCATTGAGGAGTAGTGCAATGTTTATTTTGCTTATTAAATTTAGATTATTCAGTGGGTGAATTTTCTCTTGTTTTCCCATGCTTTCTTAACATTGTTTACAGCAGATTATGCGGAACCTAAAGTCACATTGACTTTATAAGCATAAATTAGAAGCTAACAATAAAAAGTAAAGGTTCATGTCAAATAAAGACTCTCAATGACCAATCAAACAATTCTAAATGACAAGGTATTTAGTTCACAATGCTTTCAGATCAGAATTTCCCCATGTCATATTATGTAGTTAATGCTCTGTAAATATATGAACTTAAAATACAGTAATGTTGACATATCACAGACATTTGACTTGGCAAAAAACACGGTAATATAAAGAGAAGACACTCGTGAGAAGAATTTAGATTAACTTTGCATAATGTTCACAAAAGATTGAGTCGTCTATATTTATCAAATTTACATTGCATAAAAAAGTCAATAATTTGACAAATAGAGAACAAATTTTATTGCTCTTGATGTTGATAAAAAGAAAAAGGTTACACATTGTGTTTTTTTGTGGAAATGAATTTGAATATTTACTTAAAAAATGTATTTAATTATATTTTCTACATGATCTACATCTTCAAAATTGTTTACTGGGTCCATTTTGAATAAAAAAGATGTAAAGCTCTTTGATATCATAAGATAAAAACAGACGCCTACACTGCTTTTTTCGACATAAGTTGCATAATAAATTATCAAGCATTTACTTGATAAGCAGATTTATTTCTTTTATGAAAGTTAATATGACAAGAGGTAAATATTCACATTACCAGAACATGTGTTTTTTTTTCTTTTAAAAAAAATCAGCTGGAGATATTTCTCAGTTCACTTTTTCCATTCTTTCCAAGCAAGAGCACAACACACATAAACAACCAGGGGTCAGGAAATGTGATTTTCTGGCTGCTTTTATAGCTCACCTGAGCACAAAGTGCTCAAGGTGAGCTGTTGTGGTCAGTTAATGTCCGTCATTAGTCAGGAAGTCCGGCCGCCCGTCCATCCGTCAACATTTTCTTGTGTACGCTGAAGCATCTTCATTTCTTCAGCAATCTTCTTCAAACTTTATGACGATGTTTATAGCCATAATGTCTTGGCTAAGTTCAATTATGGTTGATATCTTCCCATAAGGTCAGGAGTTATGGCCCTTGAATGATAAAAAAGTACCAGATTTCACTTTGTGTACACTCTTAACATCTTCATTTCTGAAGCAATCTTCTTTAAACTTTATGACAATGTTTATAGCCATGATATCTCAGCTAAGTTTGGTTATGGCTGATAACTTCCAATTAGGTCAGGAGTTATGGCCCTTGAATGATAAAAAAATGCCAGACTTCACTTTGTGTACACTCTAAAATCTTCATTTGTTGAGCAGTCTGTGGAATTACAATTATTTTTCTGTACCTCTGCATGGATTTTGTATGCAGTGTGACTATATTAAAAAAAATGCAATGAAAGCAATATTTCTCAGGTGAGAGATTCAGGGCCATTTTCAGCCCTCTTGTTTGCAGCGTTTGTGTTTTTTTGTCTTTTTTTTAACCTTACCATTTTGGGACTGGGGGGGGGTATGTATTGGCTTATAAATAATCCACATGTGTGTAACTTGAAGACAGATCAGGTCAGTACCTTGACGGCAGGACGTTATGTTGTATATTTAGCCTTTATGACTGAAAATGTTCCATTGATTCCAGTTAGAGGGCAAGCATCTTTAATGACCTTCTAGACGCAAAGTAATGGTCCAACCTGGGAACCACAAGGAAGGATGGATAAAGTGTACTTTGATTACTTTCAACTAAAAAACTAGTATTGCTCAGTAATACATGGGATTGTGATTGGTTTAGTTGAAATAAGGTGCATTTTCATGTTACAAGGCTGCCAACTATTAAGACTGTGGTGTATCTATATGTAGTTACAATAGATTTGCACTTTGCCCTTCTATCAAATTAAGTTCTAATGTGGTTCAGTATAATATCCTATCAAACTTATTTATTTACAGACAGATTGGTTACTTGAAACACATGGCTGGCAAGTATAAATTTATCCACTAAAGACAGGTAGGGTACTAACAGCAAGTTGCTGCCAGTTAAATTTTCGTTCATTAAAGACAGGTAGAATGCTTACTACAAGTGGCTACAAGTAACTTTTCGTCCACTGAAGACAGCTAAGGGTGCTAATTACAAGTGGCTGCACAAATAATTTCATCCACTTAAGGTATAACCCCCCTAATACCAATATTCCATATCTTGCCACTGGATGGAAATATTTCTATGAAACTTTGTCACTTTGAAGACATCTAAAAAATAAAAATGTTCCAGGCTTTATTAGATATAGGGGAGATAATCTGCATTTAAGTTAACATTGAAGTCTATGGGAAATATACAATTTCTGTGAATATGAAAAACTGAAATTGATATTCGAGGAAAACTCATGGTAGAAAGATGCATTATATGATTTTGATTTAAATTTCAGGAACACATCTGAACTTTACCGTAGGAAAATGGAGAAAATCACTTTTTTGTAGTTTTCAGGGGAGATAACTCATGACAAAATCATAAAGGGGAGGTTATAAAAAGAATTTCTGTCATATGTCAAAACACGTAAGTTTGCTTTTAAGATTTCCATGGTTTGACATATTAAAAGCTTATAATGTGAAATTATATGCATAGCTTTAATGGTTATTATAGGGCATATACCTTTACCGGAAGTGAATTACAGGGCATAAACCTTAAGACAGCAGGGTACTGATACAGGTGGCTGCCTAGTACAATATTATTACTTACAACAATTGGATTCTCCAAGAATAGTTATCTGTATGTTTAAGTGTATGTTATTGGATGGTTAGACTCGGGTTTCCTCAACTTGAAATTTTGACAATCAAGGGCCATTTCACGAAACTTCTTTTGATCAAATTTGATTTTAGCCATAGAATTGTTCTATTAGTATCTACTTGTGTCTTATTCACATAAAACATGAAGAAAGGAACCATTACATTGTTTTATACAACACACACTAACCCTTCAGGAAAACCTATTATATAATTGTGAATTATAATATGTAAGTAAAGTAAAATCTATACAACATACAGTTACAACAAAATTATACAACATGCTAAACAATAATATAACAGCATTCAAAAACAATAGGCCATTTAATGACCTTTACTGGAAAATAGAGCTGTATCTTAAATAATTAACTAAAACACACAATAATATACCATTAAAATAGCGTATTTTTTCACATGAGAACTCCGATATTATTTAATTGTATACACATTGATTAAAGCATTCTGTTTTTATTTCTTTAAAATTATAATTGTGATGATGCAGAATTTTATTATTTTTTTGTGGATAATCTCAGAGTTTGAGATGTCTTGTGAAACACAGTCTGTGACACCGTTAAGGGCTGATATATAAAAAACAGTCTCTCTACAGAGAGAGAGAGTTACCCTGTAATGGGTTTGTAATGAATAGTTAAAACTATTGTGAAGTAGCAACAGCAAAGAAAACACAGGAAACATTTCAATCAAGGCCTTCGGTATCAGTTGTTAAGACATTAGCTTTACATTCATGTAAGCATTAAATTTTATTTAGCCTGATTTTCAGGGCATTACTTCTACAACAGTTCT